>JBBPFP010995689.1:0-13801 GCA_037974795.1 Kaempferia galanga | reverse complement strand
TATATATAGCTCGGCCTATAGTTAATTAGTTTTTTTTAATAATCCACTCTATTAAGTCCAATTACCCAGGTCTTATTTTGTTACCGATTTTCTATTGGAATCGATTAATTGATCGAAACTGATTCAACCGGAACTAAAAGAATCGGTAAGAATATCAGTCGGTTAATCAATCCTATATAAAATATTTTAAATCGGAATCGATAATCCGATTAACTGATCAGTTTAATAGGTTAATATGCCTGTCAAAAATTAATCCAATTGGTCAACAATGATGTTGCTAGGAGAATGATATGTTGTGTTCATGAACAAGTATGCTGAATAATGCTAAACCAGTCGGGCCCTAAGGATGACCGGTATGCAGTCAACCAACCAATTACCAGCCTGGTCAAGTAGATGTTGTACTTTAAAGGTGTCAGCCCCTTCGAGATATTTAACGGATCCAACCAGCATAAGCCAGTCGGGTGTTTGATAGGACCATAGGGAGCACATTAGGCGAGTTAGAGTCCAATCAGCTCAAGTCGATCAAATGTTTCTAGTATCCATAAAGTATAGGGATTAGGTCCTACGCCACCTTTAAGAGTATCCTAGGAAATCTAGTCTGCCTAGGGGACTAATTGGCATAGCTAAGTGTTCCTCTACTTCGACCTTCCTGTGATCTTAACTGTTATGTCCCCTCAAACCTTGAGCGCTAAATCACCTTGACCATTTACTCAATACCCTCTTTGGGGTCTATCCTACCGTATCATATCACTAGATTATATAAAGGAAAATAAATTATAAGATTAATTTATATAACCGACTATCATATTGAGTAGAGAATGATTGAGATTTTTGTTTATACTATATGTATCTATTAAAAATTAATCAATCCTGTGTCCCATCCTAATAAATCTATCCGCCTCTGACGAACTTAACAACAATTGGCCAACAATGATGTTCCCCGGAGAATTGGCGTGCAGATCCAGATGAGCATAAGACCTATTTTGCCCCATTTGAAACTAATTTCGACTAATAAATTGAAAAATCTCTGAACTATCTATTGGGCGATGAGACGTGAAGTTTCAGAAATTTCTTGTTAGTTCTTCACATCTAACAACAAAATGCATCTTGTGTATCAAAGATCATCGTGAACAAATGAAGCGTCCTGTCTTCAAATTTTAGACTCATTTAGCTGGAAAGTTCTTGATTATTCAACTGAAGTCATATACCAGAGAACTAGCCGCATAAGATTACAGGCTACAGCTGGCCATATCAAAGGGAGAGGCGGCGCAACCTCATCGGAGCACCATGCTGAGGCTTCAAAGTCAGGACAGTGTACGGCGCATGAGTGTACGACGGCGAGAGCTCGAAGTCGAAGCGTTGAAGGATCCGACAGAGCGCCAGCTTGGACTCCAGCAACGCGAAGTTCTGGCCGATGCAGACCCGGTGCCCGCCGCCGAAGGGGAAGTACGCGTTCTTCTCCGACGCCTTGTACGCGCCCTCGGCGAATCTCTCCGGCTTGAACTCATCCACGTCTGGGCCCCAGAAGTCAGGGTCGTGGTGCATATGGATCATGGACACGAACATCAGCACGCCGGGCGGGTAGACCACGTTCCCAATCTTCACGCTCCTGAACACCTGCCGCTGCAACGCAATCGCCGGCGGGTAGAGCCTCAGCACCTCGTACAGAATCATCGTCACCTGCTCATGTTTCGTTGACCTCAGACGGTTTTTTTAAAATTTTTTTGTCGAAATCAAATGGTTGGCGATCAAAGTATGGAAGAATTAATGCCGCTTACGGTCTTCAAATGGCTCAATCCGTCAAAAGTTGGCTTCTCCTTTCCGTAAACTCGCAGAACCTCCTCGCGCGCTCGTTCTTGCCAATCCCGGTGCATGCTCAGCACCACCATCGCCCACGTCAGAAGCAGAGAGGTCGTCTCTTGGCCTGCGAAGTAGAACAGCCTGCATTCTTCCACCACCTCGTCGGTGGTCAACCCGGCGCCGCCGTGCTCTTCGAGGTGTTGCTGATTGGACTCCAGCAACATGCCCAAAAGGTCGTCGTTCTTTGCGTCGCCTGATTTCATGCTCTGCTCTCTGTTTTTGATTATGCGCAGAAGAATACCTTCCACCTCTTTATCGATTGCTTTCGCCCTAGTGTTTGCTCGGGTGGGCAAATACCTGTATCAGTAAGATCAGTAGACAATAACTCTCAGCCAATCCATGATTTTGATCTACATCGAATTAAAGAGATCACGTTGTTACTGTGATTGGTGCTCACTTGTAACCTGGCATAAATGCTTTCGACATGGCACCGGCGACGATCAGAGCCTGCTCATCGTGAAGGTGGAAAATTCTCCTTCCTTCCTCAAGACTGCTACCGAAAGCAGTCCGGGAAATGACATCTCCGGTGAAGTTCTGCAAATCAACCCAAACATCTACTTCCTTACCTGTCGCCGCCGTCTTATCCCACAGGTCAATCAGCTCATCGCAACAGGAAGAGAAAGCAGGCATCATCCGCTGCATATTTGTGAACTCTATCACAGGGAACAAATTAACTGTGACAGGATCTATGGATGGATCGAAAATTACCTTTAACCTCTCTATATGGAAAGCGGGGTTCAAGATCTTGCGGTGTTTTGCCCATTTATCGCCTTCTTGTCGTACCACGCCGCGCATAAAGTATCTTATCATGTAGTTGGTGTTCGGCTTCCCGATCTCGCCGTTCTTGATGGCCATGACCTCTCTCGCTTGATCAGGATCAGCGATCAAAGCTCTGGGAAGCGGCCCCATCCAGGGGAAAGTCACCTTGTTCTCCTTCCCTGTATGAATCAAAATTTCCAACTTCTGATTTTTTTTTTTTTTTGTTTGTTTTTTAAAAATCCAGCTTTAATTTGACAAGAACTGGAACAGGGAGGAAAGGAAGGACCACTCTCTGCTCACCGTAGGTCTCGACGGCGCGGCTTAAGAAGGCGACGACCCGGGGTAAGATGGCGTGGGAGTAGGAAGGCATGGGCTTGGAGCGGGCCTCCTCGGCGAGCCGCACGATGTCCTTGAGGTCGCCTCTGAAGGGGCGGTAGGAGGAGCCCTTGAGGCCCTGAGACCGGAGAACGCGCTCCAGCCGCCGCGGCTGCAACAGCGCCCAGTTGAGCATCCGAAACGCCCACGCCACCGCCAACAGCAGCGCCGTCAGACCGCCGTAGAACGCCAGAGACGCCGCCATGTCTGCGATTGCAACTCTAACGGTGAGAATTTCTCAGAGGGTTCCAATAGATCGGAGCTGTGGCCGACGAATTGATGGCGGTGAATCTATGAATAGATTATTCTTATTCTTACTATTACTATTACTATTATTATTATTATTATTATTATTATACCGGCTGGATTGCTCTGCTTTGCTAACCCCACCGGTTTCTTGGGTCTCCGTCATCTTCTTCTGGAAGCAATGGATAATGCATGGTTGGCTTATTTTGCTTTTTTGTTTTTTTGTTTGTTTTTTGTGGGTTAACACCTTTTTGCATTCTGTTTTTGTTGACTTTGAAAGTTCTTCGTCGTCCATATCACACGAAAATAGGATTTTTCTATTATTACGCACATCAATACTAGCACATAATTTTTAATGGCCAATCATTTTGAATCGGAACTTAGAATTAGGCTCGGTCTGTATTTGAATTTAAACATCTTCACTTGTTACATTGAATTCATAACCATCCAATTTTAAATTTAAAAAATACTATTCAACTCCTTGTTAGAGGATGAATTCGAATAATTTTTTTATTATTTATAATAATTCAACTCCTTGTTTAGATCTGAATTTTTCTTATTATTTCTAATAATTTTTATTTTTATGAGATTTAAGATATTTTTATATACCGAGTATTTATGGATTAGTATTTTTCTTCCTTGCAGAATAATCATAAATCGATTATACGACTATCCTATCCGACATTAGTTATACTTTGAGATGACACGTTGCAAGAAATTCTTAGAGTGATCATCAACCAACATGAGTTTGTCGATCGTAGTATATATTTAATTTTTTTGGGTAGAAGAAATCTGACGGCATGAAAACTAAACGATAGAAAACTGAGAGATTCAAAGTCCACGCTACATGACTATCTGCGCGATCAATGCATTTGAATCATATCTCATGGAGTCAAAATTCATTTTTGAATAGATTTTCATACGGCGGCCAGTGGAATATGAAGATTAAACACGTAACAATATGATATCTCATCTTAATCGTCATATGAATCGGGAAAATACTAATATGAAGAAGTCGTCAAGAACAATCATCACACCTTGAGCAGAGGTGAGTATACTCATGAGATCATGGAAACGATTTCTGCAATGGCTAGGAACCAACTATTCATCGATCCTTAATGAACTCCTAAACAAGAATTCCTTTGCCTGAGCCCCTAAAATACCACTCTTATCGTTTTTGAAATAAGATTGATGAAATTATTAATCTCTCTTTATCGATCCTTCATTCCCTAGCTCCAAACTAGTTAATTAATTAAGAACTATTCCTATGATGAATAAATACGAACAGTATTAATATTATAGATTCTTTTATTTATCAATTATTATAATATTTCTACAATTCAAATTTAGGAATATGTATGAACCACTTAAATTCCTTTTGATGGAATAAACTATAATATATATATATCAAACGGGCTTTCCAGATGGTAATCTTAATGTGGTCAATTTACCTTCTTTTGCAGCATCTGTTGCTCTAGCTAATTGTCCACCCTTTCTAAGTGCAATTTCTATGTTACGTAAAGCATACAACTTTCTAGATTTATATATATATTTCATTCTCTATTTTGAGCTGAGCCAAAGGAGGCATATTTATAATCAGAGCTGACTGTTTATTATAACACATTAATTCATATTCTGAACTATAATATATACTCAATTGAAGATGTACACATATATACACAAACTAACGGCATGCAAATCATCAAAATACCATAAGATAAAGCAAATCCAATGTACAACAAAAGTAGTGATCATAATTAAGTTGATATCTATCTAATTAACAACTAGATACAAGTACTGGATCAGACTAGATAGCTAGCTAGCTACCTCCATGCATGCACTGGAGGTACACAATTAAGTTACTGCATTATGATCTACATGTCATGTTGAATATTGCCATGAAAGAGGGAATTAGGAAGTATATCTTGCAGGAGATCGTAGTCAGTACTGCACTGAAGATCATGTTGCAGAGAAGGCGGTAGGTTCGCTAGGTACAAACTAGGGCTCGTGCTCGTGCTCGTGCTCGTACCCTGCAGCAGCGGCGCCGAATTGCTGCCAAGCTGAGACAGTTGCTGCATCACTAAGAAGCTTGCGGTCGCCGGCGCCGGAGGAGGAGAGAAGAGGTGTGCGCCGCCTCTGAGGGTTGTCGGGCAGTGATGAGTGTGTTTCCCTTCGTAGGTTGTTATCACAACTGTGGGATCTTGATGGCTTCGCTCCACCCTCTTCTTCACTGGGCACTTCTGACTCGTGCAGCGGTAGTAGCTCCTGCATGAATGCATGTACGTAGTGCTCTAAAATTAAGGGATATATTTTATCAAGGGAATTAATTAAACATCAGTGATAGATAGATAGATAGATAATTGTATAACCTTGGGAAAGGGCTGTTCTTGACTGCTTTTTGGCCATATTTCCTCCAACGATAGCCATCTTCTAAATGATCCACATCGCTCTGTGTCACAAATGCATAACGAGGTTCCCTTTGCCTTTTCTCTCCCTTCTTCTTCGCCTTGCTCCTGTATTAATTATTCATCAAATTTGATGAGATCGATGTAGGATTCATAAGAATACGAATTATCTGTTAATTATTTCATCTAGTGTAGAAATGAAGGAAGCTTAGAAACCCTAGCAAGTAGCTAGCTAGCTAGCTAGTTAGTTCATCTTGATTCACCTGTTTGTGTGTATCTATCTATCTAAGTTATAATTATCTTTTTTAGAGAAATTAATAATCATGATGATATGCAAGTAAAACAAACAGGGCTAGCTTGTAATTAATTTAAACCATAATTAACAACTCACGATTTCTTGGAGTTGGACATATCGCTCTCTTGATCTGCTTCCCCTGCATTCACCAATTGCTTCTCCACCTCCTCTTCCTCTTCCTCTTCCTTCCCAGCTTCCTGCGTCTTCTTGAATCGTCCTAGCTCTTCCTCTCCAGCCACCTCGGTTGAAGAAGAAGTCGTCGTCGACGAGTGCGGCGTCATCGTACCTCCGCCGCCGCCGGAAACGACTGCTGGCTTAGAGTTATATAAATAATTACCAGCATTTTCAACGCCAAACGCTGCCGAATCGCCGGAGACTCTGTAATTGCTACCGAAAGAAGCAAATCTCGCGAGAGGCGATGAGAAACACTGCTCCAGACTGGCGGCGCCTCCGTGAGCTGGATTCTGGTAGATGAGCGCCGACAGCTCGTCATGGAACAGGAACTGACCGTTCTCCCACTCTCCGTGAACGCCGCCGGCCATCGCGAGATGAGAAATTGGTGTAGTCTGTGGAAGGAGATTGACGAACGGAGTGCGCGCGGCTGCTGGATCTCTACGCCGGTGCAAAGATGAGAGATGGATTGAAGAAGAAGGAAACTCGAGACTTCTCCGTGTACAAGTAAACCTCTTTATGCTTTTTATTTTTTAAATATTCCTTTCAATTTAAAAATAAAAATAAAAAAAATTACACGTCAGCGGCGGTATAAGGACAAGTGTGGAACTGATCGGCCGCGATCTAGCCGTGAGCAACCGGCCATCTCCGGTCGCTCACAGAGAACGAGCGCCCCGATTATTGGCCGCGTCGACCGACGCGTGCCAGCGAGGAAAAAGCACCGGCATTTGACCGCGGCGCTGACCCGCCGACGCGCGGTCTCCGATGCGGAGACGGCGTCCGCAGGAATCATCGCCGTGGAGACCGTCGGATCAGAATCAAGCGGCGGACGGAGGGCACGATCGGACGGCGATCTGAACGGATGCGGTTCGAGATGCGAGAGCGCGTCAAACTGGCGGTCTGAGTCGGCACGTGATTCGTTCGGCAGAATCTGTCGGGCCGGCAGGTCGGTGACCGGTCTCGGTTCACACTAAGAAATGCCGGTCAATTATTTGCCAAAACGTTTTACAAATTAAAAGGGTGGGATGAGGTTTGACTTCGTGGGAAACTAATTAGTAAGATCAGCAGGCTTACGCTCGATGAGATCTTTAATTTTATAATTTCCAACCGCCTAATCTAATCGAATGGTGCGTATCTATCTATCAATCTATATATATATATATCTATATCTATATCTATAAATATGTATGCATGCAACTACTCCCATTATTAGATTGACTGGAATATACTGTTTACAATTTAACTATGACTTGTTGTTGACAGCACAACGCCATATGTATTAATTAGCACAATCTAATTAAATTAATTAGTAAGGGGTCACTGTGCATAGTATAGCTTAGGATTGAGTATTAGGTTAGTGGTTGCTGCCTAAGATCTGATACAAATGGTTTAAAATGTTTTCATTTTACCATCTTGCTCTCGTTGATCATGTCATACAACAGTTGATGGCGAAGTTCAATCACGAAAGCATGAACTAATCTAGACACTGACCATTATGACTAGGCCGACTCGGTCGAACCCTTAGCAACCTAATCTCAACTAACCAACCTTTTATTCATCAATATTCCTCATTATTAGCCAATAGATGATTACAGTGCACCAAAAAAATGATGATAGTGACTGAAATAATGAGCATTAACATGATTGCCCTACAATATATAGGAAGATTGATTCTTGATTAATTATCACGTGGTGATCGATAATTGATCGATTGGGGTTGGAGCTTGCTTGTTGTGGTGAGCTTCCTTGCAAAAGTGGTCAACATATTTATGGGAACGGCCGCCTAATTAATTAATTAATTATATATATACGTGGTTTGTACAAATGACGTAGTAATTATTAATGTGACGGCGTTGAATGATTGGTAATTAATATAAGATAAATTTGGGTATTATATTATATTTATATAACAAAAAGGAGATTATTAATAAATGTATATCGCCTGCCTGTCTGAGATTGTTGACTGAGTTTGTAGCTGACAATCTGTAGCCACGTCCACGTCGCCATCGCCCCGTACACATTTGTTAATTACTGCAACGTAACGAAGAAGTCGAAGGCTGGCTTCGTGAGTCTGATTGTAATCTCATGAAACATGCAATTAAACCGACGCATGCTACTGCAGTTAATTAGGACGGTTGAAGAATGGGTGTCGAAATATGTGTGGTTAAGGGTTAATTAGGAGGGTTGAATATATATAATTAATGCAGAGGTAGATGGTGCGGCTCCAGTCCCCATAATAAATGCGTTTGACTTTGTTGCATTGTTCAAAAGGCAAATGGGCGATCGGTGGTGGTGTACTTTTTCTTCTTTAAATAAGTTGTGGAAACTTTCCAGTCAAACTCTCGGGTGGGCTGAGTTCACACGCTACGAGTGATGGAGCAGACATTATTATTCTCATCGAGCAGCAAATAAACTGGAGAGAAAACTTGCACTGGGTGTTAATTTGTCCTTTAATTTACTCTGATTGCTTTTCGTGGATTAGGAGTTTGTCTCTGTCAGCTTTTTTTGGTTGGAACTGATAAGGATTGCTCTGTTTGAATTTTTGTTTTTTTTACTTTATTTCGTAGACATTATATGTCTGTTGTCATATCTGGAAGCAATCGAGTAGTGCAAGAACACTTGCAACTGGATTCAATGGAGAACTGAGACAGTGACAGACAAGCTGCAGAGTAAGAATTATTCCTGAACGTGTTGGTGTTTAGCCACTGAAAGAAAGAAAGAAAGCAAGTGAGCGAGCAAAGGGCAACATTGATAAGAAGGAAGCTAATCGAGAACCAATTAGTGTGAATGGATACACTGATAATGGAAGACAACCAGATCGACAGTATGCCTTGTCAAGTTGTCATAGCTGGAAGTCACATTCTCAACGAATTTATAATTATCCAGGCTGTCGTCTTTCTGAAAAATCGCAAGGCGTAGAACAGTCTTTATAAAGGTGAAAAGTTCAGGAAATGGATTGAAATTCATATAGTAAACTTTGAAGAATAATATCAGTTATGAATTGCATTTATTCATAGTAATCTACAAAGTTTTATTGATAATATTTATGCAAAAAGACATCACATGTTTGCATTCTCCATTTTCTCTGTTAATCTCACCAGGTTTTTAGATAATGTCTAGGATTTCGTAGTTGCATCCTGAAGTCCGCAAACCATGTTAGCTGGAACCGCAATATCTATCATCTTAGGATAAGCTAATTTTAGATCTGTGCGTGGAAAGAAAAAAGCCACAGAATTAAACTAAAAAATTATGTAAAGGAAGTGGATATAATTCCACAAGTAGATCATAAACCCCTCACCTTCCATGATGCTTTTAAAGGTTTCCTTCAAACGCCAAAAAAAAAGGCAGAGAAAACAGTTATTGCAAACGATTAAGTTCAACTTCAATTGAACATGGGATTGGGGGGAAAAAACCTCATCCTTTGTTAGTCGAGGGTTGTAGAGCAGCTCCTCCCCAACTGTACTAACCTGGATGTCAGAAGGTGTATTAATAGATAGTGAAGATCAAAGAAATGAAGCATATGCTATTGCTTACGGTGAAGCCTTTGTAGTCGTGAGCAGGATAGATGAGGGTGTCCTTTGGCAATGTGAATATCTGAGATGGTCGAGAATAATTATCAGTGAACTGATGGTACATAAAGCAACAATCCATCTGATATGTCACATGAATATTAGTTTCTTGCCTGTGAATGCACTGATTGGTAGAGCTGGTGAGAACTTCCACCCTGTCAGATGAAACAAGGAAATTGAGCTCAAGGTCGTCTTCAATTATCTTCTAACAAAGAAAAGGTATTGTTCAACAATGTCAAAGTATCCAAATGTCTTTCTACAATTTTCAAGTTTAATTTTGGATTTCCTTCTTTTCTTTCTTGCAACATTTATCTTGATCAATTCAACTCAGTCACCTACACCATCTATGAATGTTTCAAAAATATCCATCTCAATATCCTAATATACCATGCCAATTTTAGAAACTATTATAAGAGAGCATAATGAATGTAGCAGCCACTAAAAATCTCAGAGTACGTTCATGGTTATCCCTTTTGAAGGACTGAGTGAACAAACAAAGTTACCTGCCACTTATTCATAGATAATTGACTTTCTTTCTGAACAAAGAAAACAAAAACATAAGTAGCACCTGAAAATCTGTCCTTCCACATCCATGAATCAACAGTGTGTCACCTGTGAAAGCTATCCTTGGATGAGGTTGATCAGGTCCATCTCCTGTTACATATGTAACACAACCCACAGTATGACCAGGAGTTGCACGCACCTGGAAAGTAAAATTTTAAGATAATCTTTTCTGGACAGAAATAAGCAAAATTTCTATGCCCTAAGATGGTATAAATTCATGTAGGTCTAGAAGGACCCTAACTAGGTTACAATCCAAGAACATGTTTTGCTGTTATGATTTATAACCAAAGAAGCAGATAAGAGCGATCTTTAAGAAATTTACATCTGCATTGACTCTCCTGTAAAATTCAAATTACTCTTGAGGTCATTGACTATCATGAAAGCATCTCTATACACAATAACCATCACAAGATCAACTAACTGCAATATAATATTCACTTATATTCCATAAATGATTAACTAGTCTCAGCAATCCACAGAGCAATTGTAGCAGAAACAAGTCACTTTAGATCAGCCATAGCAACAGAGCACCATGCTAAAAGTAACCAAGACACGGACATCTATAATAAGTCACAGAAACAACAAAAGTTAACCAATTTTAACTACTTGACACCAATTGATCAAATATTAACTATAATTTGTTGCTTGCTGATCTCAATAGCAAGAGTTTATTTCACTGATATATATTTCTTCCTCTTCAATAGTCAAACTATGCGATTTGGAATATCCCATCAAAAGTTCACTGCATTAACTACAAAAAGAGAAAACCTAATGAAAATGAAATTTTAGATAGCTGCTGATGAATTGTTAATTATGTGTCTGCTATTAACATCATGGAAGTGGATTCTAACAACTTAACAAGGCTCAAATCTCATGCTTCCTTAACTTTGTTCATATCCACTTTTTAGCCCTTAGAGAATACTTAGGTTGTTGTAGACGACCACCATCAAGTGGAAATTCCAGTAATAAGTTGAGAGAATGCAAGGTTACATACAGAACATCTGAATTCTGTGCAAGACACAAGCCACATGCAAAAAGAAGAATGAGATAACAATGTCCAATACAAAAATGTGCAACAGATATGGACTAGAAACAAGCCATATGCAAAAAAAGAACCAACAAAAGTTTAGAAGTTGAAAGTCTACTCATCTGCTCAATACCAAGAACTTCCTACCTCCAGAAAAAGGTCACCAATATATATTTTATCAGCATGATCAACCAAATGATCTGCTTGTGCAGTGCTTGCTTTAGATATCACAGATTTTACTCCGGGCATCTTTTTCTGTAAGGTATTTAGTCACCAATATTTAAATTGGAAATTTCATGACATGTTTATTATGAAAATCAATAACACAAGTATTTTGATGCTGCTATATGAACAGAAAAAAAATTGCTCAAGTATATAATTTTATGAACAATAACTTACCTTTATCAAACCTGTACCTGTGACATGATCAGCATGCACATGAGTATTCATAGCGTAGGTAAGTTTCAAACCCAGTTCTTTAACAAGATTTATATCTCTATCCACTGTTTTGTCTACAGGATCAATCAGCTACATAAATAAATGAAACCATTCAGCAATATGTGTGATTTAAATCAATTTGCAGCAAATATTTAACTGTTAATGACAAAACAAAAAAATTTCCTTGTAGAAGGTTGGGTTAACAAAATGCAAAGGCATGATGTGAGAAAGCACACGGATACACGAAACAATCTACACATCAAACTGAACAGACAATGGCAAATATGGTTGGAAGATTAGCGTATTTGAATGTAGATACATGGGGCTTGCCCAAAAATCTATTTTCAAAAAAAAAAAAGAGGTCAACTCGGCTAACTTTTTGATATGCTATTTAATATAACAAATCCCAAACTAGATCAGTCAATACATTATATTAGCAACGGCAACAAGTTCAATGTGTTATGTATCACTTAAAGCAACAAAAAAGGAATATCTGTTTAGTATTAATTCATTCCATCGTTATGACTTGCATGTCTCATCACTTAATTTGTGTGCATCAAAGCAGATGCATGAAAACAAAGCAAAATTTTAGAGAAGAATGACATGTGGAATAACTGAAAAATGAAAGTTATTGTAAAATCATTGAAAATTGGTATCTCAAATCATCAAAAGAAATATTGATATGATAGGTAATACATCAAAGGAAATAGATGAAAGTTTTTATAATATGGCTCATGGCATCAGAAATTTTGTATTTTTAGAAGCAATTACCCATTTATCAAAATTTTGTCATTCCCGAATAATCTTCATCCCCCATTGTATTGCCCAAATTAGCAAATATGAACAATTACTCATACAGAATATTCAATATCTGCATACACATATTGGTCACTATGATCACAGGAAAAAATAAAATCTTTGACTGAAATGTGAGTATTTGCCAACCAAGAAGATTTAAAATGAGAATGGTAATGAAAACCACAAATTTTGAGGACTCTTGCACTATAATTAACACAAAGTCTTTAAAAAGGTGAGATCACAATTCCAAAAGAAATATCCAAATCACCCAAGCAGCGAAAAGATAAAGCAAAGGAAACGATAAAGCGCCGGATCAAACAAACTCATAATAGAACAAGGGAGTGTTCGAGAAAGGGCGTCACCACAGCAGGCTTGTCCGGGTGTCCGAGATCGGCGAGGAGGTAAGTATATGTGGACGACTCCTTCTCGAATAGTTGCCGGAGAAGAAGCCTGGAGGACGACGCGGCGGCGGCGCTGGAGGCAGCCATCGCGCTGAGGCCGAGGGGAGCGAGGCGAGAGGTCTTGATGGCAGCCTTATAAGAGGAGAGGAAGGCGAAGGTGGAGGAGAGGAGGCGATGAGATCGAAGCAGGAGCATTGTACCACGAACCGGACGAGGAAGAGGACGATGAGGAACAAAATGGGCGGAGGAGCTCAGTGCCGGTGACGTTGATGGACTAATAACATTAACAAATCGGAATAGTGACGGCACGGATGACGAGCGATTCTTCTACTTTCAATATTCATTTTGCTCTTAAAAAAATAACATAAAAAATTTATTAATGACATTACCTCTTTTTATCCTTTTGCCCTAATTTATAATTTAAATATATAAATTTTGATATACCAAACACTTAAGCTCCATGTGACATAATTGTAAGGAGGAGAGAATGGGAAGATTATAATTACTAAAGTGTAATATATCTTTTAGTCAATTCCATAAATTAGGTGTTCCCTTTGATAAGCACATGATAAGGAAATGAATTATTTGGGTGGTACACTTGTCCATATAGCCATTAGGTGCCAATTAGTTGGTGGCTCTACTCGTGCACCAGAGAAAGTAAGGACAACCAGTGGATCCATATGGTAAAAGATGATTCATTCGCTCCAGTGCCTCCACTAATCCGTCCCTCGACCAACACGAAGGAGGTAAATCAAGGGGGGTTACTAGCCATTAGTGTAAATGATTAAGACATCGTGGAGACATGCTCTGAATTTTGACCTCTTAATTTTATATGACAATTTCTTATATTTTAACCCTCACACCGTCTCAACAGAACACAACCAGTGAATCCA
>JBBPFP010995581.1:0-13802 GCA_037974795.1 Kaempferia galanga | reverse complement strand
ATGCCAAGCAACAATAAAGGCGTGGCAGCATATAGGGTTGTCTAACTCCAAGTCATGTAGGGCAAGATTTGGATTTTAGCGAATAGGTGTAAGGATTGGATATGTTGGGTCTGAGCATTTAGCCAAGCAAGGATTGCAGGAAAAGAGAGTCATGGCGTGCAGTTGGTGCATTCAACGGATGGAGTAGGAAGGGTTATTTTGCCCAAGTTCATGGTGCATAACTTGGGCCATGTACAAGGCATGCATATTAGACTTTGGATAGTACGAAAGCAGCGGAACCATGGGCTGAGCACAAGACGTACACACAGACTTTGGTGCAGTGCCAAAGAAGCGGAGCCATGGACCGAACACTGAGCATACGGACTGGCACTTGGCGTGGACCAATGCAGCTGAGCCATGTGGCAAAGCACAAGTTGTGAATGTTGACACTTGGCATAGGCCAATGCAGCATGATGATAGGGCAAGGCATAAGGTGTGCATGCTGCCACTTGGCATGGTGCCAATGCAGCCGGGTCATGTGGGCAAAACTATTTTGTAAGTTGAGTTGGTGGGGCAATGATGATTGGGGCAACTACCATAATTTCACTTATAATCTTTTGCCTATGCATGATAAATAGGCAAGGGGTCATTGGCAATGAGGGAGTGCAAAGAGGCAAATTCGTGGGGAATTTGTAGCGTGTATAAGTGTGCAAATTTGTGAAGGATTTGTAGAGGTGAATCGTGAAGAATTGTGAGGGATTTGTAAGTAATTCTGTATTGTTCCACTTGTGTTCACTTATTGAGAATAATAAAGATTGGGAATTTCTCCTGTACTCAGTGTTGCTTGCTGGTGGCTTTTCTTGTGACAATTGTTAGGTTGTTGTCTTGTGCATTCTTTTGGTGCATTGGTAGGCTAAATTAAGTGCAGAACTTGACTGTCGCATAGGAAATTTTGAAGGTGAAAATTACCCTTGCGACTTCAACATAAAAGATAAACTATAAAAGGATTATAATGATACCCACAGTCCACAACAACAATCTCAATCTCAATCAATGAAGCACTACTATGGGCCATCAACAATGCTAACTAGAGACATGCAAGGGAGCTACGTGCGACAGCTTGATCATGAACACCTGTGCATGGCAATTGGCATGAGAAATAGATGGCTTATCCCTGAATAACTAAGAAGGACAACGTAGTCGATTACGAGAACTGCTAGAGTAGAGCTTAAAGACTTCTTAGGCATTGTTAGCTCTGAGTACTCACAATAAAGATGGGAAGGTTAGCCTTGCATGCCCTTTCCAACATTGTTCTTTGTTTTGCCCTACTTATCGCCAGGAGAGGAATTTGTAGACGATGCATGTAAGGCAAGAAGAGGGAGGGTAGTTCTATGTGAGGTTCCTCATAGACAAATTAAGAGGTTTTAGACATAGAAGGAAAGTAAAGAAAAGGAGAAGAGAAGGGAATCAAAGGGTAAGAGAAAGAAGAAAAAAACGTAAGGAGTTAATTTGAGCCTAAAGTTTAACCGCATTTGAACTAAAATCTATTTGTATTTGATCCAACACCCAAGAGGCACATTAATTTCAAATCAAACACAAATCAATCCTCAAAGCCCCAAGATGCAAAATGAAATAAGTTGGATTAGCTCTAATTAGCCCTAAATATAATGAAAACACCCCTAATTAGCTCCTAAATTAAGATTGGAATATAGCAAAATGAAAGTGTTGCAGGTCAAAAGTATGAAAAATTATTCAAAGATCTTCTCATAGGTTAGTAATTAATGACAAATGTGCCAAATTGTCTGCAACCTAGCTAGTCTAACTTAGCTTGATTTGGGCCATACCTAACATGACCCACCAAAATAGGTCGTGCCAAGTTAGGCAGTTCTCATCAACACATTTCACATCAGCAGACCAAGATATATATATCCAACTAATCAAACCATGGAAGGTTCAAGAAGTGATGATAATTTAGTAAAATATAATTACATCTTGTAACCCTAAAATTAACTAATCGTTTGCAGCATCATGAACTCTTTAGGTAAATAATTAAGGGCAAAAATCAAGAGAACGTTTCCTTTTAAATTGGCAGTAAAAAAGTAAAATTATCATCTCCATTATCCCTCCAAAGTGGCTCTTACTATTTAGACGGGAAGTAAATCACGAGGAATTTTGCCCAGTAAAGAGGGGTTGAGGTAATCATCGGAACATTCCACATTTGTTGAGAATCGATCCTAGATTTATTAACAGTAACAACCTTGCGTGAGCCCCCGCCTGTGGGGGAGTGTTTCTTTTTAAATGAATTATCAAAGAGATTTCATATGTTGATTTATTATCAAAAAGATGTCTTACCCCTTTTAAAATGACACATCTGTCCTCCACGATAAAGTAGTACCTTATTCTCATTATTATCTCTCTCATATTTTTTTCTACCTAAATCGTCGTGTTGTAGCAGCTACAAACCCATGGCTACTACACAATTGTAGCTGTTACGGTATCGTAACTGTTATAACTAAGTTGTCACATAGTTGTAGGAACTACAGAACCATATCTGTTATAACTATATAGTTATAGTAGCTATAGTTTCGTAGCCAATACAACTACAATCGAGAGAGGTTAATTAGTTAATGATATGAGATTGACCAAGTAAACTTTCGAAAGTCATAATTTTTTACTCAAATATCAAAATGAGGCGCTCTTTTTTTAATCTAAGCTTGTTCATAAATCTATATTTGTCATTGAGTGAAACTCATAACCGGCCAAGTTTCAAATCCAAAAAAATATTGTTTAAGGCTTTTTCAGAGATTCTGAACATCTCTTTTTACTATTTTTGGTAATGTTTTATTTTTATCAAAAACGAACTCAAAGATTCATATCTCAACCTGAACTCGGATTAGTTTATCAAAAACAAATTCAAAGATATACATATTAGATTAGATTCTCGATCTGTAACTGTCTTAGATTTAAAAACATCATTTTGAGAGTTTCAAAAGAACTTAGTGTGCTCTTTATTAAAGGCTTTTTTTTCATATGATAACAGTTTAGCAGCTACACTTATTACTATTATAGCTGTTACAACAATAATAATTATAGTAATAGATTGTAATAGTTACCATAACTATGATTATTATACTGACTGTGTAACTGTTATAATTATAATTATTATAATTGTGACAACTACTAAAAGCTGCTACCATATAATCCCGAATCAAGATATAGATGGAAATGTGTATGTCAAATGCTTCCATATTTCAGAAAGACTACTGGAGAATAGATGAGTAAGCGTACATGGATGAGGTGGGAAATGTACAAGAGTATGGAAGTAGGATGTCATTTCTGCGGTTCGTTAAGAAAAACGTCTTTTGATATTTGGCCAATTATTAGACAGATAACAAGGCGAAGCCCACTGTTTCCGAGATCTACGCCAAACTATGTGCTTCGCCCTTCTTCTACTGTTCTGCTCCTATTGCCGCTGCAAAAGCCATCCACGTCTTATCCATTAACACAGATATAATAAAATCCAAATACACCACTCTCCCTTATCCGTTTGTCCTGAAGTCGTTCCGATGATTGACAAGCATGGCTCGAGCTAAACTTCACCAGCAACTGATCAGCATCTATCAGTCCAAGTGTTCGACGTGATCTCCAGATCCTGCTCCTTAACATGGTCCGAGACGGCAGTAGACACGCACCGGAAGCCCCCTGAATTGTGTACATAAGTGCACAAGAATGAGGAAACAGACGGCGGAAAACACTCGCCACTCTGCGAGGGTAATTGTCGGCATGAAGGAAAAGCGAAAGAAAGGAGGAAAACAGGCCAAGGAAGAGCGCAAGGACCGGAGGTCAGCCACCAGTATGAGCGGCGAGCCCAAGAAGGGCGGCCACGGAGGTAAATTCACCTGGGCAGGCGACCAGCAATGGACAGAGAATTCCCCGGCGGTGGACTCCAAGGATCCCATCTTCCAAGTTGATGATGAAGAAGAGCAAGAGAGTAGCAGCCTTTGAGGATGTATGTAATATTTGTCAGGAACAAAAGTAGTGAAGAATAAAAACACTAATAAAGGGTTGCAGTATTTGTAATCTCTTCTGCCTTTTGTTAATTTACATAGTTGCCGGTATCAGTTAAAACCGACACCAAACTGATCCTTTTGTTTTTCCCATTTCAACGCCATCACACTCCATTGCATAATTTGGTGACCACGACAAGGAATACAATACAGGTACAACAAGCGAAAAATACTCGTGCCAAAAGAATGGATGCCTACTTGCCTTGCGGCTTGTATTAGATCATTCAACGCAGTACATCGGATTAGGGAGTTTGAAGGAGCGCTTTGCCATCGGCGACCCCAACAGATCGCTCCACTGATCACCCGAGTTACCATGAATCCTGAATCCCTGCGCTTCCAGCTCTGCTCGCCTTTCTGACTTATAGACCACTGCGGGCTTTCCTATGTCTGCGGTTTGCCTGCCATCGTTTCAACATAACAAATATACATGTATAGCATTGTGAAATGGAAATAATTCTTCAAAGAGTTGGATAAAAAGGAAAAATTAGTTTATGGTCTAAACATAGAAGGTGTATCAGATGTCTGCTTGAGAAGATTGAAAGAAATGGACAGTTAAATTAAGAAAGATATCTTTTAAACCTGCAACAGCTTTATCTAATAGGAGAAATTCAAAGAAAAGATTTAAAGCGTGTTTTTGAATAACCAGTTCTCCTTCTCATGTCTGACTTAGTGATTTGTTTTCTATTGATGAAATAAAATTGACTGATATGAAATTACACTATTATGTTTCAGAAACTTCTATGGCTTCCTATCAAGAAAGACATAGTAGCTAAAGTATCGATAATCAAAGGAGTAAAATCAAACATATGGTGGCAGATTTAGGGCCTTTTGTTGGAGGGAAATCATAATCAACGGAAATACTAAATATAACACAAGAGATAATAATTCATTTATTGATTCAAGAAACCATATGGCTGAGTGAACATTTGGGGCGAGCATTCAGTAGAACACAGCACAAGAAAGACAGAAAGAAAGCAAGCAAGAGAGAAAGAAAAGAGATTAACATATGTTTTGGCTTGTCAGTTCACCAAATTTGTAATCAAAATACTAAAATGTATACTTCCATTAACTATTAATAATGGAAATCAAGGTGAGTCTGAGATTGCTTTACAAAAATTTGCGAGTGAAATTTGATGTTTAATAAAGACATTCCTAAAGTCACATTGAAAAACTTCAATAAAGTAACTTTTAAACAGTACATAAATTAGTACTAGAATTATAGAAAAATAAAGTAATAACAGTATCTTATACTACTATAAAAAATACATGGTTTACAATCATATTATTAAACAGAAAGACATGGATAAATAAAATAGATCTTTCATAAATATTATGATGCATTTCTTAAATTATAAAACTTTGAGTTTATATTATAAACTTATATTTCTATGATAAAACTATTTTTAATAATAAGTATAATCCTACATTAGTTTAAAGTTTAATTTTATAATTAGAAAAAAATACAAAAACTTAAAACCTATATACATGATAATTTATATATATATATATATATATGCTTTAATATTAAACATGTTATAAATATTTTAAAAAACTGTAAAAAAGGTTTACTTATCAAACACCCAGTAAAATGCAATGGAAAATTTTCAAGAGTAATTTATCATACACTGGGTTGCTTTGGAGTAATGTACTTCGAATCAAGATGATTTCGCTTAATGCATTTTTCTCAATCCGAAACAATTCTAAACCCACCCTTGATGTACTTTTCATATGTTTTACTTTGAAAGAGAACAATATTAAATCATGGTGCCATGCAGAGAGCACAAGCACCAGAATTTCAAGAGAAGTAAAAGGCACCATTCAACAATGTCATAGGAAGTATATGTACCTTAAAATAAGTCGTTCCCATGAATGGTAACCAGCAAACAATAGATTTTTTTCGGTTGCACTTCTTTGGAACTCACTTCGACCAGTTAGAAGAACTATCTGAAATCCAAGCCCAAGAAGTTCTTCATATAACCATAGACTTGTTGGTAAAGCTGGAGCCTTAGCCATGTCTACCCATTCATCAAATGAAGTCTCATTGAAAACTTCAGATCTATGAAATGATGAAAAAAAATAGTTATCCAAATCAAAGAAAAGATGCAGAGTTTTTACAACTTACAATGGAACCAAACTCGTTGGAGAAAGATATGAATCATATGTGTTCCAGATCTAACTTGAAACAAATACAAGCCTTGTAACAGTGCAGTGTTAGTTGTGACAGAGTTTGCTAATGTCAACATTTTATAACAGTGAAGTATACATGTGGTCAAATGATATGTACATTTCCACAAAGAAGGTTAGATATTGAAATGAACAGTTCTATTTCCTCCACCTCAACAGGAACAGCAGAGAAATATTTTAATCATCATTGAAAATAGTAAAAGAAATTGTTCAAATAATTCAACTACATTAGGTGAACTGCATTATAAAATAAAAGTTGCTCTTATTTTTTTATTATGCCTTTTTAATTCTATATCAACTTAATCTGAAAATAACTTTATCTATGTCTACTCCTATATGTAATACATTCTTACAAGAACATAATCTTAGCCACAATTCTTCCTGGCTTGGCAAATAGAATATAATCTGATGCCACAATTCTTCTTGGCTTGGCAAACGAATTGATACTCCCAAAACAATCATGCTTGATCTCTCATGTGTATAACACAGCCAGGCAATAAGATGTGTGTTACAAATAACTGGAATTTATTAGGTAGGGAACCTCTGATCTCCCTTAAATGAGCTATATATATGCAATGGGACAAACACGTTTAATCATGAATATACATTTCATATAACTATCTTTTCTTAAGCCCTTCTCTCAGAAAGACATCTCTGACTGTTCTTCCCTAGACCAATCAACCTTTTCTTCAGAATGGACAACTTCATGAGTTGCATAAAACTTCTCTTCCTATAGTATATTCAGCAATAAATGGCAAATTTAAAGGAACCCGTGAAACAACTCCATGAGATAATTTTATATATTTGCACACATCACAACTAAGGCATGATGTGAATAGAGTTGTCCAGTAATCTCAAAGACTGATGGATGACTGACACATATATGCTACAGAAGTTGATTAGTGTATCCAAATGCCTCAATATTGATCAGTAGAAAATTGACACATGTCCAATCAACCTGGTCAGCACAAAAACAGGTTAGATCTGCATGAGTCTCTTTGAAGTCTATAAAAGGGGAATCTATCATGATCGCAAGAGGTAGGGAATAGAAAAGGCCAAATCCAAAACTCACCAGATTCAACGATGAAGAAAATTATTTAATTCCGAGACCACAAGTTCAACAATCTCATCCAATTCAATGGTGTTGGCTAAAGTCATAGGAAACAATAGATTCACAATTAAAGTTAATAGTTTCTGAACAGGAAATTTTTTCTTAATCTCTTGAAAGAGAAGAAATGCCAAAGGCAAGTATAGGTCTATGCTTTTAACTCCCAATGTCTCTACATAGAAGTCTATATGCTCATATGTGTCAGGTTTTCCCAGCAATCCTATGAGGGATAGCACATACACGATTTACCTAGTTGCCACTAGAAGAAATTGCATGTTTCCAGGAACTCATTCAAGGTTTTGAAATTTACTTGGGAGGATGTGGCAAATTTACTTGGGAGGATGTGGCAAAATAACCCAAAGCATTGATAATTTGTTAATGTTCCAACAAGGGACTGACAAATCTCTTTCAAAATGTTCAAGGACATTTATCGAAATAACTAGGTAGGTGATTCATTCTCATTCAGTCATCTTGATAACTACCTTTATGTTTGTCAAAAGGCCTCCTGATTCTCACACACCTATATAACAACCCTCAAAATAATTAAGTGAAAAATTTAGAGGCAAAGCATATATATGCCACTACAGAGGTGCTATATGGACAAGTGGCGTAATATAAGTCTCCAATGATGGAGATATTGAAAAGGATCTAACCTGAGAAGCAGCCAAGGAAACTTAACATGCATCCATCTGTAATGAGCAGGTCTAAAGGGATACCTTTGAACGTACTTCTAGAAATCAAGAATTGAATTATGTAGTTGCTTGAGCCATAACCAATTTGGCCTGCATTCCACAAGAGAAACAGGATACATGCGAATACTTTCATTTAAAGATTCAAATTGAGGAATTAGGAAAAGGCATATGAGGAAGTTTGTGGGTCTAAAGAAGGAAAGATGAGCAAAATGAGAAGGAACATACTTGAAATCCACCAGTGCAGAAAGACATTAACTTGATGATCATTGACGTAACTACATCTGATGTAGAGATCAAGAGAAGTAATGAATGAAAATTGCATGCCTGAAGTAAGTCCTCATGTTTCACCGAAGATGTGGAACCTAAGTATAGCTGAGATGTGGTGTTCACTAAGAAAGATGAATAAGGAATTGGCACGGATCATCTAGAAGCCCATGTGATTGAAGGTCAAACTGTGAACGATGCAAGAAGGATGTTGATAATATCAGCAGCTCAGCCAATGTGTTATAATACATTCCTGAAAATCGGTTTTATTTTTCAAATTAAAATTCATAACTTTGTAAGTGCCTTTTTAAATTTCAAAAGATGTGCGGAGCTCCCTCCTTTGCCATTCAAATTTGGTCATACAAAAAAAATACAAAAGGCTCAACATCTCATACCCAGTTGTACTGTCTATCACTTGGTCAATCCAGAGCAATAGTAACCAGTCAGTTAAGCAAGCCTTATTAAGTTCCCTAAAATCTAGAAGCACACACCAGTTTCCATTAACTTTTTCACTATCACCATATTTGCTACACTGGAAATTCAATTTCTCTAACAAAATTAACACCAAGTAGCTTGCTTCTTCAACTACTACTTTTCTTTCCTTAGCAAACGTACCAACCCTCTATTCAACTAGTTGAACACCTCCTCAAATTTAATCAGTTTCCCGCAATTTCCTTACATATTGGGGCATATATTCTATAGACCAAAATAATTGTCTCAACACCTTACCAAGTTACAATATTCCGCATGACTCTATTCTTTGTTTCTTCTCTTGCCCGAATTTCATGATCAGTCAATGGCTCCACAAACTCAGCATAGAGGCTAAATTCAGATTGTTGAACTACGGCCACAAAGCTCCGAGTCAACTTATCTAACTTCTCATCATCGGATTCTCTGTTTCTTACACCAATTCCTCTATCTGAAACATCAAATCTTTACAAATTGAGGAGTTGGTGATTTAGATCTAACATTGATGAAACAGATCAAGGAGTTTGTGGAAGAAACAACTTCTCAACTTATAGATCAAATTTAACCCTTTTCAATTCCAATCCCCTTCGAAATTGAAAATTTCATCACCAAATGACAGATCTAAATCACAACTTTCAACTTGGTTAGGGTTGTCCTTTCAAAGATCGCATTATATGAAGAGGACAGATCAATTGTACAAAACCTGGCCTAGAATAAGGATTTGTTTTCCTCCCCACAATCACAATCACAATCACAATCAAGACTATCATTCCTAGTGTCACTATACCATTTTCAGTGAAACCTATCAAAGTGGTGTTTTCCTCTTCCAAGTCACTTTGGCAATAATCCACTTTCATAAATGCTTCATGATACAGAACATTAGCTGAACTACCTTTGTCCACCAACACCTAATTAGGCAATTAGTAATTTTAATTCGAACAACCAGCGATCCTGATGTTCTATATTGATCCTTTATGATCCTCCTTAGAAGACACTAGATCTCAGTTGTACTCAGAGTCTACATAAAAGGCAAAACAAGAGAGATTCCTTCTAGTGTGGCCTTTGACTATAAGCTTGTTGGACTACTGATTGTCAAATTTATATGCTTTTGAAACAGTTTCTGAGCCACTTCATTTGCCCCTGACTTGTCTTTCAGACCCGCAAATTTAATCAAATACCCTTACCTGATCAATTTTCTAATCTAGATTCTCAAATGAACACACTCATTTGTGTCATGCTCAGACTCCCTGTAATACAATAGTACTTTAACCTATCTTTTTTAGGAAATTCAGATTGAATTGGTTGACGGTTGGATGATGATAGATTTTTTTGTTTGTTTGTTTCTTGGCATCCATGAGTACCTCAGTGTGTAGAGGATTCAATGATATTTCCTTAAACCTTCTCATCACCAGTGTATAACCTATCTTCAAGAACATTGATGAATTAGTCTTGGTTCAAGGATCTACGGTTAATGTCTTGCATGACAGGTGGGTTGGAGGATTACATTGGCTCAAATTGAGCTTTAAGGAAGTTGGTGGGTTAAGGTGGAAACAATATTGGCAAACAAACTGAGATTATATTAGAAATGTCTGAAGTGGAAAAAGTTTTGATGCCTTACGCTTAGTTGAATAATGTAGTTGTTCTTCTTTCGTAGGTGAGTAATGCTGTTGTTCTAATAAAATGATTCCATGGTCTCCAGCTATAGACATTTAAAATTGTTTTATCTTTTCAATTACAAAATTCAATTTTGACACTCAAAACTAGTTCTTTGGAGATGGATAGCAAGTTATAAAGAAAATATCTACAGCCCACAAGTCTGGTCTAGTGACTTAGGGTATAAGCTGCCTTAATATTAGTTGAGTAGTCAAATTTTATCAAGCAATTGGACACCATATAGACTCAAGGAAATGGAACATCGAGGCCAATATTCAACCACTAGTCATTTAAGGTAAGGTGCATGAGAGAAATTGACATGTTTAATAGAATGCCACAACGCATCGAATATTGAGATATGCTTTCGAGCGAGTAGAATGTTCGCAAGCATTTCGATGGATCATTAGCTCAGAGGCATTCTTACACTATCCCTTATAAAAATCTTATAAAATTCAAATTTTTTAGTAGATACTTATCTCAGATGAAGATAATAGTTCCAGTTTCATAAATCCATAAAGAAAATCATCGAGTAGAAAGCACGAAAAAGATTACCCGTATCCATGGGCCACATAATACGGAAGATTGGAAAGTAGCGTCTCGTCGATGTCAAAGATCCATATGTCTTTCCCATCGCCCTCAATATGAACAGTCATGGCAAAGGACAGAGAGTCAGCGCCTACAACGTCGGAATCCGACGAGTACCGATCCCCGTTCATGTACTCCTCCACCAACCCGAGGCAGTTTTCTGGGATGATCCTCCAATACCCTGCGTTATTAGTTTCCACAGAGAGCCTCCAGCTATCGCAGAAGATGTCATCGGCGGCTCCTCGGATGCCAGCGGATCCGCTGAAAATGCGGTCGTCGGGGACCATCCGGAGGAGGGAGTGGTAGGTATTGGCGGAGGCGTAAGAGAAGAGCAAGATGAGGAGGAGAGGAAGGGATCGAAAGGGCGTCATTGAATTGGAACCCTAATCAGGAAAATATGCTTCCACGACACGAGCGACTGGCCCTCTATTGGATAGCGTTGTAACGGAAGGAAAAGCATCCCCGGGAGATTGAATGGCCCGCGGATAGAATATCGTAATTAACGATTAAAATAGAAATTTTGGCACATGCCCCTTTTTGACAGGAATCATAAAAATAATAATAATATATAATATAATATTTATATACCAAATTTATCAAATATGTGTGATTAGGAGTTTATGATGATCCGGTTAAATAATCATTAATTTTTATTCTTATTGTCATGCAAAAAAAAATTCATTAAATAATTGGAACAGAACATCTATTTGAGTTTAAACATTTACCTAAATTTAAAAAATAAGATTATTTTTTTAAATTTTATGTTGTGGTATGAATAGCGTTAGTAGTTTTGACTTTCGTTTTTTATGCTCAGAAAGTCATCAAGGTGGCTTATTTCTTGACCATCTACACAAGATTTGGATAGATCTTGCTTTTATAAATTTAATGGTATTGTTATTTGTCTAAAATAATAATATTTGACATAAAATAAAATTAAAAAATATTTATAATATTAAGAATATTCTAGATATTTTTCACGATGTAGAAGTAGAAGTCAATTGTTTTAGTCTCATTTAGAAAAAAAAACCCTGTAAATACGTCATATTTGAGAATTAAACTGTAGATACTTGGGAGACAACTGAATATCCTTACCACTACATCATTATCCCAAAGTTAGATATTTCAAAGAAGGATCATGGGAAAGTGCTAAATTTTTAAAATCAAGTAGATGTGCTCACCATGGAGGGTGGGCCTTTAGGATTTCTAAAATAAATCAAACTCATTAGGAAAATTTTAATTATATATTTTAGCGTATATATAGATTTTATATCGTGCCCGATACTTCCTATGCGACTGTGAGTGACATCCAACGTGATTGATCTGATACGGTAAAACTAAATTTTTTAATCCCTCTTTCATCTACATGTAACAACTTTCTTTCTTTCATTTTAAATTAAAATAAAATACTATATTCTTTCTCCCATGATTACATATAATTGTAGTAAAATTCTTTTCTTCTCTTTCCTGAAGTAGCTGTAACAAGCTGTTGTAGCTTGTAGCTGCAACAAGTTATAACAGCTAATTACACCAAGTTGTGACAGCTAGTTGTGGCAGTTAAGTGCTATAAGTTATGGCAATTAGTTGCCACAACTTTTGACAGTTAGTTGCGGCAGCTAACTGCTACAAGTTATGACAGTTAGTTGTAGCAGCTAACTGTTATAACTTGTAGCAGTTACTCTAAGTAACTATTACAATTTGTGGCAGCTATTTTAGGAGAGAGAAAAAAATTTGATTACAACTACATGTAATCGTGGAAGAAAGAAGAAAAGAATTTTAATTTAATTTAAAATAAAATAGAAAAAGATGTTGTATGTAGATGAGAGAGGGATTAAAATAATTGAGTTTTGCCATCTCAGATCAACCACATCAGATGTCACTCACAGTCGTGCATAAAGTATTAGGCAAGATATCAAATCTCTCTCTCTATATATAAAACAATTATTAGACCTAACTTGACTCAAGCTAAGTGAATGTAATTTAGTCAAAAGTGGTTACGTCTTCGTAACCCATTTATGGTGGTAAAAGATAGTTTGCTCGTCTTAGTGTCTTTGTCAGTTCGTCTTCAGACCAATATGAAAGAAGTAAATCATGGTTGACAACTAGCCTTAAGCAGTTGAATAATGTTTCACAGTCCGTTTCCATGGTGGCAACCATGGAGACCGTCAAGTGATTAAAAGGTGGAAGTAGTTTTCCCTTGAAGCATAGGTTTGCATGCATTGATGCACCAATATTGAGCTCATGCGCCATGTACAAGAGGTAGCCAATGGATAACAGTAGATTTTTTTTTCAAAAGACATAAATTTTATTTAATATTCAAGAATTGTTCCTCAAATAATTAAACATATGTTCATATAAACTCGAACCCTTAAATTAAAAAAAGGAAAGAACCCATATAGATCACAATTCTTATTTTGTAAAAAAAAATAAAAAAATTATAAAAGAATGAAAAATTTACCTAACAAGACTTACAGGTCTAAAATGTCTAAATGGATTAAAAGTCAAAAAAAAATATATATATATATAAAAGATAGAAATTATCAAAAATATCTTAAATACTTAAAATATGAAAATTATAAAAAATAATAATAAAAATCTATGGATCCTCATGTGTCAGTCAGGGTTAAAAAGAACTAATTTTTGAATTTAGAATAATATCAAATGATAGCTTAAGAGGGAGATCATCTAAAACTAAATATGCAAAATCCACTATCAGCTATGGACTTTGATAATTCTCACCGATGTAGATGCAATTTTATTCCTATACTAGAGAAACTGATAATTAATTTCGCAAACATCAATTCC
>JBBPFP010995475.1:0-13802 GCA_037974795.1 Kaempferia galanga | reverse complement strand
GCTTGGATTAACAATAACTCAAATTGTAACGAAATACTTCTATGTCTCTTACTTATTTCTTTTGTGTTATTTTTAATTAATTAAAGTGTGTTAAGTATTGTGAGAAATTGAATTTCAAATTGCATGTTATTCACTCTTCTCTAGTCGATCCATCCGATTGAACACCCTCAAGGTGAGGGGTATCACTTTTTTTGCACTAAGTCATTAAGCCACCTATCCTAGAATTGAGCCGACCTCCACGATCATAACTGAGTTGGTACTTGATGGTAAATTATTATAAGTGAGCAGGGATCGAATCTCCGGGAGAACAATCTCTTGGAGAATAAAATTCTTCCCACCTAAAGAGGCTGCTTAGTCATCATGATTACTTTCTTCATCTTACTGTAGGGACGATCGTGGGGCGAGCGAGTCACTTTTGCCACACTAAGTCATTTAGCAATCTCACTAGCTGCGGCATTACCTTACGAGCACAGCTGAGTTGATATTCAAATGATAGAATTATATCATGAGTAAGGTTTGAATCTTTTAGAATTCATTCTATCAAAAAATAAATACTTTCTACTTAGGAGGCAGTTAAATGTCATCATTTATCTCTCTTTATAAAACCGGCAAAAGGAGCTATAGGTGAGCGTTATTTTATTTTCCAAGTAAGCCATCCAGCCAAACCAAAGCAACTTAGTCGTGCCAAATTTTAATCACCACCATTTAACCTTATTGAGTCACAACCCTCAGACCATATCCAACCTATTAAATACTTGTAAATTTAAAAGCACACAAATCAATAACATATCATACATCAAAACAAATAACGTCGAACTCAATCACTCAACTCAATCACCCAAAGAATTATTACAACAACAATAACCGAAGCTAATAATCAATTAATGAAAATTGCCCACTTCAAAACTTATCTTCGTCAACCCTAAAGATTTGTATGATCTCAAATACCATTTGATCCCTTCGAGACGGTGCAATGATTAAGATATAAAAGATTGCTAATTACGTAAGGTCAAGAGGTCAAAATTTGATATGTCTTAATATGTCTCTCTCATATCTTAATTTTTCCACTAATGATTAGTAGTTATTCATGATTTATCTTCTCCGTGTTAGATTGACGAAGACGTTAAAACGTGGGAATCGCCTTTTAGGACGTACTATCAAATATCACTTACAGTAATCAAATACAATTGCAACCACCTATTGCAAAAGGAAAGAATTATTTTGGTCTCTCGATGGACAGACAGGCAACAGCAAAGACCCTCCAATCCAATGCCGGATCGTGAAACCTGGAACCGAGATTATTTCTTCCTCCCGTGGCGGGACCCTCTGGCAAGCAAGCTCCAACGTTGAAGCACAGCTCTACAGAAGCTGCATAAACAATAAAACAAGGACATCTCGATTGATGATCGAAGGCTGATCGCCGGAGCTGATCTAGATTCATGGAGTCCATGACGATGCTGGCAATGGTCACTCTTCTGGCCCTCCCCGCCCCCTCCTCCGCCCTCCTCATCCCCCATCTCCACTTAAGCTCGGCCATTGACAAAGCACTCAAGCTGCCTCCGTCCATTCGCTCATCCGTCTCCGCGCTCGTTGCATCCCCGTTTGATTCCGCGGGCAGCTTGTGTCCGGAGGAGATCTGCGCCGTTTGGGTCGAGTTGCGGGCGAAGGCGATCGCGCCGGTCCTACGAGCCGCAGTGGCTCTGTGCTTGGCCATGTCGGTGATGCTCATGATGGAAGCGGTGTTCATGAGCGCCGTCAGCCTCGGGGCAAAGCTGCTCCGCCGCACGCCGGAGAAACGCTACCGGTGGGAGTCCATTGCCAAAAATGATGAGGAGATGAGCAGCGCAGCTTTCCCCATCGTGCTAGTCCAAATACCCATGTACAATGAGAAAGAGGTAGTAGGGTTTGTCCTCAACTTGCTTGGTAATAGACAGATTCTATCAAATTCAGCTCCTTTTTTTGTTTCTTCTGATCTCTACAAGTGATGTTGAAGGTGTACAAGATGTCAATCGGAGCAGCTTGTGCCCTAACGTGGCCACCGGATAGGATCATAATCCAAGTTCTTGATGACTCCACGGACCCTGAGATTAAGGTAATCAATCCTCACCCGATCCAGCCACACGGCCAACACTTTTCTAGATCATGATTTAGTTTTATTCTTAAGGCTAGGTGCAACTTTATCAAGTATATGTTAGATGAAGAAATCTAGCAATCATGTGAAATTGTTTGCGATCGGCATCAGAATATACCAAACATTCATGGGAAAGTCCCAAATCTTTAAACAAAAAGAGTAAGGGATGGTGGGTGGTACTTTATTATTTTTGTTTCAGAATAGCTTTGACATTGTCTGGCTGAGCAAGACACACCAGGGCATATGACTAGGATCTTGATCAATTCAAGTAGTGATCTTGGACTGTTTCTCAGCCTTACCAAACATTATATATCATGAATCTTAGATAATTTTGTTTGTGGGCCCCTAATTATAGTTTATCTGGTAGTAAATGGATTGATTTTGCTTACAGTTGTTTTACTGGAATTTGAAATTTAGTATGGGTGTTTGAATTTTTAAAGATTTTTGACAACTTTTTATGAGAAAGGCACATCAGATCTAGCTATTTAAAATGAATGGTATATAATTTTTTTTCCAGACGGAATGTAACTATGCTTTTCCTCTGAGAGTTGGTCAAAAGCTTTCTTACAGGGTTTCTTTAATGCAACAATCCTTAAAGAAATAGCTGCCAGAACTTTTAACGACGCAACTATTATTCTTTAAGCAAGCTGAGTGCTTAATAGCTTCATGAGTTGTTGAAATATGTCCATGCCTAATTATTGAAAAATATGGGACATGTCATATAATACCTAATGTTTTTGGATAGTTTTAGGGATCACGTTAGTTTTTCGTTTGACTATTCATTAAACATAAAAAAATCAAGTTAAGATATATAGATATACAAGTCAAATTTATTGTGGATTCTTTGAAGGAGAGCATTTATTAAAAAGCTTAAGCATCTTTTACTGTGCAGCATTACGTTTTTAACTAGTGAAGAAAATGTTATTTCTATTCCCAAGTGAATGACTTGTTTTGTCTAATTTTTGTCTTAGTCATAAAGAAGTAAAATCTCACTTGACTATGAAATGGAATTACAGAATCAAACTATCAAACAAAAAATAGTGTCTTTGTCTTATCCTTTGTCGATTTTTCTGTAGAACTTGGTGGAGTTAGAATGCAGGGCTTGGGCAAACAAAGGAGTCAACGTAGCCTATGAGGTTAGAGAAAACAGGAAGGGATATAAAGCTGGAGCCTTGAAAAAAGGCATGGAACATGCATATGTGGAGCAATGTGATTTTGTTGCCATCTTTGACGCTGATTTCCAACCGGAATCAGACTTTCTCATCAAAACAATTCCATTTCTCATGTATAATGAAAAAATTGCCCTGGTTCAGGCACGCTGGGAATTCGGTAAGTTATTCCCAACTATATCTAGGTCTTTTCAGTTAATCTAGCTTTAAAGAAATGCTTTATCTTAAATTTCCTTTTCTGAAGAACAAGGTTGATGTTACTTTGCAGAAGACAAATGTAATTTGATCATCAATCATCAAACTGGAACTCTTTGCATTTTATATTTTTGATTTAGAGCACTCAAAACAAAGTTGATAAGACCTTTAAATTGGCGATCTATATATTCTATCTGCTTTACTATTGTTGTTTCTCTGTGATAATCTTATTTTAAGGTAGGTTTTTCATTGCACTAAAACTCCTGTTAGCCATCGGGTAGCTCAAATCTCTTACGCATCAATTTCCGTGACACCATTGTAGTAAGTATCCTTTATTAACTAAACACTAGAGAATGCCTAAAAAGCGAAGAAGATTCCTCAAAGATATGAACTTCACTAACAACTATTGAAATTGTACTGGTCCTCAGATAATTTTGCATAAAGTGGTGCATGCCTTTTTTCATCCTGATTTTTGTAATTGTCGAATTGACAGGAGGTCGCTGACACAGCATTTGCCGGGCATTTTGCAGTGAACTATAACAAGTGTCTGATGACCAGGATACAGAAGATATCACTTGATTACCACTTCAAAGTGGAGCAAGAGTCAGGGTCATCTTCGCATGCCTTCTTCGGGTTTAATGGTAAGGGAAAAACATTAGTTCTACAACCGAGAAACACTGAGGAGCAATATTTGTTAATTATGAGTTGCTTTCAGTTACATACATAAAGATTACTAGTTTAATCCTATAGTCTGATGCTATCAAATGCATGAAATACCATTTAACTGTAATAAGAATCACAAATCAATATATTTTAGTGCAAATTACATTTTCCTCTAGAAAAAAAAAATGAATCTGTGAACGTGATTCTATATCCTTTTACTGCTACATAGTTATGTATTATTTTCAATATCATCATGTTTCTAGATGAAATGCATTAAAAGCACATAGTAAAGTCAACAAATATCACCTGATGTGCAATCTAAGCTGTAAATGAACCGAACTAAACTGAATCGAACTTTAAAAAAATATAGTATTCGAGCTCGAATTTGAATAGAGATATTCGAAGCTTGAACTGCTATTTTTTGCGGCTCAAGTTCGATTCAATAGAAAGCTCGAGTTCGAGCTTTTTCGAGCTACTGATAGATTATGGCTTGAAAATGAGTGTATTTTAGTTATAATAATCATAATAATAGTAAATAATAAAAGCCTGCGAGTGGTTCATGAACTTTCAAACAAAATAATTTGAACTCGAATTCGGCTCGAAAAATAATTCGAACATATTCGAGTTCGGCTCAAGTTCAAAAGTTTCAAATTCGAACCGAATATTTTTCAAGCCGGTTTGAATAGTTCGCGAGCCAGCTCGATTCGTTAACCGCCCTAACCCCAACCTACAGTTAAGAACTTGCTAATTATTTGTATAAATATATAATGTGATAACAATTTGTAAACAAAAATGGACGAATTGATTCAAAAATTATAAAAATTAACTATTTAAATATATCTTTAATATTGGATTTATATACCAAACAATATATTTAGAGTAAGTACTATTTTTCATTCATCACGGTGGGAACATTTTCAGGGACAGCTGGAGTTTGGCGAATATCTGCCATCAATGAAGCTGGGGGTTGGAAAGATCGAACAACGGTAGAGGACATGGACTTGGCTGTTCGAGCAAGCCTCAAAGGTTGGCAATTTTTGTATGTTGGCAACATCAAGGTAAATCAAAGTTTGTTAGGATAGTACCATTCACGTAATGGCACCTACTAAAACTGCATGTTTTTTGTTTTGTACAAGCGCAGGTCAGAAGTGAGCTTCCAAGTACATTTAAGGCCTACTGCAATCAGCAGCACCGTTGGACTTGCGGCGCTGCCAACTTATTTAGAAAAATGGCATGGGAAATCTTATTTGCAATGGTATGAAATAGCTTTATACCAAAAATCCTTTGATAGCATAGTTAGACTGATTTCAGTTTGGTGTGTTTACCTCTCCTACTGGAACAGGAGGTGTCCATTTGGAAGAAAATTCACTTGATCTACAGCTTCTTCTTTGTTAGAAGGGTTGTGGCCCCAATCGTCACCTTTGCTTTCTATTGCATTGTGATACCAACATCAGTCTTAGTTCCAGAAGTAAGCATCCCCATTTGGGGGGTGCTCTACATTCCTACAACAATTACCTTTCTCAATGCCATCAGAAATCCCAGGTATTAGATGCCCCAAGCTTAAATTTCTCAGGATGGTACTTGGCGTTTTTTTGCTTCTTTATTCTTAACATATGGAAAATGTTTTGGTGGCAGCTCTCTCCACATAATGCCATTCTGGATTTTGTTTGAGAACGTAATGTCCATGCACCGAATGAAAGCAGCCATAATTGGTCTTCTTGAGACAGCCAATTTCAACGAGTGGGTTGTTACCGAGAAACTAGGTGAAACACTCACTGGAAAACTGGAAATCAGTTTCTCAGAACCAACCAGTTCATCTCTCAGAGACAAGTAAAGCACACCCCGAATTTTTTTTTCCTTTTTCTTTTTGATTTTTTTTAGCCGATGCTAATGATGTCTCTTATTATGTTTTCGAACTCAGGGTGAGTTTCTCGCAGCTTGGGTTTGCAGTCTACCTCCTGTTTTGTGCATCCTACAATATTGCATTTGGAGAAAACTATTACTATGTATATATCTACCTTCAAGCTTTTGCATTCATTATTATAGGGTTCGGCTATGTTGGTACATCCACCTCCAACTTCTAGCGAGCTAGATTATAGCCCATTCATTTGTATTTGTTAAATTTATCCAAACCGATTCTTTTTCTTTTTGCAAAATTAGGGCTTCTACTTGTGTGTCAATTACTCAAGAACAGTGGGTGACATTGTTGATTGAAATATAAATGTCTTTAAAATGAAGATGGCAGGATTGATCTCCTTCAAGTGATAGCGATGGTACCGTTGATTGTTGAACTGTCAGGTGGAAGGTTCAGACAAAGGACAATCCATGTGACTTCCTTCTCAGCTGATGGCTACCAAGTACAGTAATAGAAACCACTTAATTCACATGTCCTAATCTAGAAGATCTAAGAGCAAAGGGAAATGCACACACACAACTAATGAATACACAAAGTTGAATTATTACTTATTGTTTCAAGTAGAGTGAGAAAAAACGCATTCTCTAGAACAGAAGGGTCTGTCATACAGACGCACTGCTTTTTAATCATGCTTGATTATCTTTTTCATAAAACAGAAACAGGGAATGAAATGAGCATAGTTAACATCAGAATTCTGAATTTCAAACACGATTTCTTGATTATCTGATGGCCACAAGTTCGTCCATTTTCTTGCGCATTTTGTACTGCAACATGGTGGGAGCACAATCCACAGGTGTTTCGCCTGATAATAAAGAATACGCAGAGTGAGGTATTAGCGGAGTTTCCTTGTGGACATGCATAAATATCTACTCATGCTCTTGCTGATGTGCATCGTTTAAATCAACTTTAAATGTTAGATAATATCATCTACCTTCAAATTTATACGAAAGCAAATAAATGCCGTTGGTGCGGAGCATTCAATTCCCATTATTACACAGCAAAACTATCGTCCCTGGTCTGCAAGCTTGATTGAGTTTAATGTGCCAAAACCAAGATAAAGCCAAGAACTACCAAGTAGCTGTGAGAATGGTACTAGGAAACTGGGTTACAAAGAACAGGGAATTTTGGTTTCATTTTGACTTCCCCAAGCAAGGGCAAGGAGTCGATGAATTTTTATTTTTATTTTCCCTTTGAGGCTATGCTATTCTACAAACATAACTGGCACAGTGGGAGAATGTATTGAATATGACTGACATACAAGGACAGATTAATTGGTCAAAACTCACTAGGGCCAAAAGCTCGTCAGGTAAAAAAACAGAGAGAAGACCAGTATATGCAATTATCTTATTAGTAATACGAAAATAAAGGTTTAAGTATGCTAAGCATTTGCAAGCCATTATAAAAGGAAAACTGAAACTGTATAAGTAACCGTTACTACACAACTAATCATGAAACTAACAATCACCTTGTGCATTTTTGGATTCTGTGCTTGCTCCATGATCCATGAGGATGAAAGCTATTTCAGTCTGGTTAAAAACTGCAGCCTACAATGAAGAAATAGGATAGCTTTCCTTGACAAGTATGACTTATTTAAGTAAGTTGAATAGACACCTTTAGAAGATTGCATTAACAAATGAAAAAAGAAATTTTGTCATCAAGAATGATAGCTAACAACTAATGTATACTTCAGGCAAGCATGTACATTCGGCCCCCCAAGGAGTAGTAGAGCCGGTAACTATGTGGAAGATTTGTAGCAGGTAAGCATGTACATTCCACTCATTTGCCATGACTCTAGGCAAGCCAGCAAGAGAAGTTTACATTTTATATTGTTGAATATTAGTTGATACCTTCTTCAAAGAAGCATAATTTAAAAAACCATGTATCCAACCAGAACTTTTGAATCATAGTTTACAAATATCAAGCCACAGAAGAACATGCATCCATTTTAAAAATTGTAACGAAGATGAGAGTAAGTTTTAAAAGCATAAAGGGTAGACATTGCTAAAATGGTCACCTAAAAAATAAAAATTCAGAAATTTTAAATTTGTCGAAGGGAATGACTTACAAGATGTAGCAACGTTAAGCCTTGCTTGTCACAATAATTTGGATCGACACCCTGCTCCAGAAAGGAAAAGTTAGCTTTGGCTAAAGCATTAACATTCTCACAGTCATCTTATATACCTTACTAAGAAGTTCTTTGACAGCAGTAGCATCACTATTCTTAATTGCTTCTCTTAACCCCTGGAATGAAGAAATAACCCCCATAATCCAGTGATATGAGATCCACGAGCAAGAAACAAGCATTCTTTCCATGATAGACTTTTACCTCTCCACTGACTTCATAATTTGCACTAGCCTTATCTATTTTAAGGCTGCTTGCTTGACTATGGTTAAAAATCGGGCTGCAATAAATAATAATGCTGGTCATAATCTAAAACAGGAATTTCATGTGTCTAAAATCAAATTACCCAAAGATTTAAAAAAAAAAAAACGTGGCTCTGTAAGGAAAATAATCGAACTTAGACAAAGCAATAATTTATTAGTAGAAACTAGACAAAGAAAACTATCAAACGAGGATCAGAAAAACACAATTCTGAATTTAATTTCAAGCTACATTATGCTAAGTGTCTCAAAACTAACATAGTTTAAGTGGAACTAAAAGATAGGCAACCTTGGATTCCTGGAAGAAGTAGAAGCGTGTTTCATTGAAATGGATTCTGTAGATTTCTGGCTGCTAGCCTTCTTTGGTTTGGTATTTGAGATAGTAGTATTCTGCATCTATGCATGTGCATGAGCATCTATAAATCCTAGCAAAAAACCTAGCTTAAGCAAAAAGTCTATCAGCACATACCTGTATAGGAACTGGTTCTGGTGTTGGAGCTACACATATGCACAAAGGCATCCCACACTTGCACTCCAGAACACCTGCTGCAGATTCTTCTGATGTTTTAGCCAATGAAACAGCATTCTCGTTAAGTGTTAATCTTGAAAATGAGTTCTCTGCACCATTGGAGGTATTTGGAGAAGTCTGTTTATTATCTTTCTGAAACCTAAAACAAAGAACTCAAATGCATCATTTTAAGGAAATTTACAAGGTTGGTAGGTGAAAAGTAAATCTAATTTCCAAGAACTCATTTGAATGTGATGAAAAATACTAAGAATGTTGCAAGCTCTTAAGGTGAAAAACAATTGAATGCTTTAAAGTCTTCTTCCAGAGCTTATTAGTGTTTCTTATGTTAAGGGTATACACATTTGTCACACAAGAACACAGTCAGAACTCAGAACTGAGTCAAGTTTCAAGCATTCACCAACATGAAAAACAAATCATTGATACTCCTATTACCAATAATAAATAAACATATCACCCTTCAAATAAGGGAAAGCATCATTGAAACACATTATACAAGTTCGCATTGAAGAGATAAAAGCTAATAAGAACGCCAAGTAGCTCTATGGTTATGTCAATACCAAAACAAAAGTTTGCCAATTCCGCAAATCCAAGTTTCATGCAGATGTTAACTAAACTAATTCTTGAAACACAAAGGTAGCTAGATTCCAAGATCAAGCTTTGAAATTTCAGAAGTTTCAGTCGAACAATCAAAACTTAACATTGGAATCATGGACCCAAACTAAAACTAGATTTCATAGGACGAGATGACTCCAACAATTCACACATGCATGAAGGAAACATCGGAGGAGAAATGACAACAATGGTTGAGCAGGATAGGAGTATTCTCTTCTTCCACATTCCAAGGCATCAACCAACAGGAAGATCATCCAACAACACTCATTGATGCTCAATCACATACATCATATGTTTTGTTATCTGAGATCTCCCATTGCTATTGCTTGTCTTCCATAAAAGTCATGATCCATGATGATTTAGGTGTGACAGATTAAATTAAACATGATAAAGAATTGATACTAAATGAGAATAATAAAAAGAAAAAGTTGAAGCTTTACCTAGAAGAGTTGTTGAAACAGTCAGAGCACACTCTGACATCAGAAGATATGCCAAATTGTGGTAAGATCTGAGGATTTGATTAGCATCTTAGCGACTTGATCTTAAGTATGTGTATAATTACAAAGAAAGCAGATAATAGAAAGTACCATGTAGTTTGAAGAATGTTCATGACATAATGTCCTGCCGCAACGTCGACAATGATGCTGCCCATAAAAAGAACCAAATGAGTTGCAGTTTAATCTTTGAGACTAACATAACACAGTCAAACTGTATGTAAGAAAATCCAGAGTATGAACTAAGAGTTATAAAGAAACATATTCAATATAACTATAAATCATATGCAAGATACTTATTCTTGGTTAGAGATTCACAATAGTGAAAAGTGCTTCTAGAATGTTAGTGCAATGGTTACCATGTGATATAGTGCCACGTAAAGCTTCTACTTTCTTTGAGATCAACAGTAATTATAGCAACAATAAGTATCCATATTTGACTGTAGATTTTAGCAAGAAAATCTCAGATTTCCTTTACGAATTCAAACTTATTGAACTGCATGATTATGGCAGAGCTGTGTTAACAGTCCAGGTCATTGTTTTTGTTGTGGATTATCATTCTTCAATCACATATTCCCATATCACTCTTCCTATCAAAAACAAATCATCAGATAGGGCACTTGGTTGTAGTTTATACCATCAAGTTTGATGACTATCAGTAGAACCTTGTCTGCCATTTCAAATGAGTTGAGAACCAAATTGAGTTCCTATGATCCCAAAGGTTGAGATAAAGGAGTCAACTAGAAGGTCAATGACTCACAGGTGTATCTAAGCGCATACACTAGGGAAGTTAGTCATTGGTGGATCTCAGCAATGATACCGGTTGAGATGTAATGCGAGTGTTAGGCAGCAATGGAGGTCAGTGAAGATTTTAGGTGATATATTTACCTTATTTTGGGCATTGAGCGATAGACATCAGCAAAGATCAGAGAAAATCATGAGTGTAAATGGCATCTCTTGGTTTAGGAGGTGGGTTATAATGATGACGGAAAGAACCTTGGGTGGTGGATTCTCTTGGTTCAGCTGTTAGGTGAATAGGGATGAGGAAGGATCTCAGGTAGAGGATCCCCTACTTGAGCATCAGGCAAAGATGAATCCTCAGAATAACTCAAGGAAGATGTCAGGTTAGAGAATTCAGGAATAGGAAGAAGGATGATCTAAAATTCCTCGAGGTGGCCCTGATACCATGTCAAGTAATGGCAGGTTTAAATTACCTGTTATTACTTAAAGCCATCAATAGTCAACTTGGAATACAAAATAAAAGGAATATTTCTATACTGAAATAGATATAATACAGACAAGAACATGAAGCATTAACAACAAGGAAAGATTAAAAAGGAAATAAAAATATGAAATAGAATAAGAAACAAGTAATATGGTTCAGCTGAAATGGAAAGGAAAACTTAGTGAATTTTTTCAATAAAGACTACCTTATTTTACTCTTCAATCATAAGCACGTAGTCAGAACACATTGGGATAACTACATGATAGAAACTTGGCGCTATTGTCATCCATTGATAGATAAAAAGTGATTAAAAACTAATAGTCAAAGTTTAAAAAAAAAAAAACTATACAAGAACAACTAATTCAGAAGAGGAAAGTTTCCTCTTTTTTTTGGATGAAGAGGAAAGTTTCCTCTTTACTAAAGGGGAAACAGGACCGCGATGGTTTCGTGAGTCATTATTAAGTTCAAAAATACAGATAAAATCAAGATTCCGAACCGAAAAATCAATGTGTCAGTATGAGCTAAACTCCACTACTTAGATCAATTGCTATATTTTGGCATTAGGAAAATAAAAATAGACAAGTGATCGATAAAATATATATCAGGAGAAATTTTTTTCCCGATGGTGGGCATGACGAAAGGAGGAGGAGGAGGAGGAGGAGGTACCCGGCGCCGGAAGGTGTTGAAACTGCAGTTGCAGACGTCGCAGCGGGATGCTTCCTGGAATGGAGGCGGCGTCTCCGCCATGGATCTGACCTTGGCCTTGATCTTGATGCCGTCTCCCCCAATCGTACCGAAGCATAAAATGCGCAGGAGAAAGGTAAAATATCGACAGCGGAGGAGGACGAAAGAGGAAATTATTATTTTTTACAAAATTATGTGCAAAGTTATTTTCAAAAAGGACCCCACTCTCTAAATTCTCAACTACGCACCAGAAATTATAAAATGCCCAACGACGCACCTAATTTTATCATAAATATTAACTCAATCGCCACTAATAAATTATTTGAGACTCTTTCCAAATAACAAATTATTTTATTGTTTTGACTATTTGTTAGTATTATATTATTTACATAAATTTTGAATTTATACTTTTGATAATTAATTATTGGTCAAAAATAAAAAAAATACTTTTATTTATTCGTCCGAACTGACTGGTGTTTAAATGTATTTATAACCTCATTCTAGATCAAACAGTCTGAATGGAGAGAAATAAAATTTTAAAGTTTAATAAAATTTATCAAAAATTAATTATAAGATATGATAATGATACTCAGAGGTGCTTGGTTAATTGATGGATATGAAAATGAGAATGAGATTGATAGAATTGGGGAATGAGAATGAAGTAGTTTTTATTCTCCCTATTTTGTTTTTGTTAAGTAATAGCTTATTCCCCTATATGAATCCGTGGGACCCATCACTAATTCTCCAAATTAAACACCAACTTTTCATTCCTTTCCCTCTCTACTTCCATACCATCCAACCAAGCACCCCTCATTAATTAATACCATGAATAAATTCCTAAGATTCCTCTCGTTTAAAAAATTAAATTTTTAAATTTTCAAATGCAAGTTCATCATTTAATTTCAACCAAAATTTAATGATAGATTAAAAAAAACTCTTGAATCACTCCAAATTAAAATTAAAATACCCATGGAAAACTCTTTAATAGATTCATGCTCTCATATCTTAATTTAATAGTATAAATTAAGAGAAATTTAATTTTTAAACCAGACTTAAAATTTATCATAAATTCATTATAAAATTAGGATAATAATATTTATGGACCAACACTACTAATAGATTCTTAGACTCCTCTAATTCTAAAAATATCAAACTGTTGAATGATATATGATCCTGTCTGAAACCAGAATAATAGAGTTGGGTAGTATGATACTGAGTTTTATCATAAGTTGACCGAGTGTAGATTGTCTGGGCACGTAGTGCCTCGTCCTCCTGACACCTCCACGCATTCACACAGATAAACGGAACGTTAGAAACCGAGCCATAGAAGGGGTCCCCGGCTCTAGTACTCCGACACTCAAGTCAGTGGGGTTCTTGAGGAGAATAATCACTGACAAGGAATAGTAGAAGCTTGTGAAAATGTGTCCGCGTATGCATACTTGCGACAGAGACCTAAAGACCCTCATTTATAGTGGGAGCTTGTCGTTTAACACACATTTTAATGTGCTATCAGCCAATAGTGAGCTACCACGTAGGATGCCCTGACACCTCACCTTATCGGGGCATGCCATCTCTATACACGTGTCAGGGATCGGCGATACGTTTCGTACACTGTGCTATCTACGTTTACACTAACAGCCGACCTGTTGTGCGTCGAATGGCTGGGTGGAGCGTTCTTAATTGAAACATCTCGTCCGCTTGAGTAGAGCTTTCGATCATTCTGTTGCCTCCACAGGGAGGATCGGTATGCTGGTCGGGCAAGCCGCCTGCTTGTTCGGGCAGGATGTACTTGGGTTGTTATTG
>JBBPFP010995368.1:0-13807 GCA_037974795.1 Kaempferia galanga | reverse complement strand
AGAGGTAAGGAAGATGCCTCAGTTAAAGTGGCCCAAAAAGCTCTACGTATATGGCGCGAGGGCGCCTCAAGTGGGTAGAGGCACCTCGGTGCAAAGCGCAGAGGCACCTTGGAGCACTTAGAAGGCGCCTCCGCACAAATAAAGTTTGTGGGATAAGAGCTTCACCGTTGGCCGCCACGTGGAGGATTCAAGGAGCCTTCAGAAGCTTAAAGGCGGCGCGCCTTCGGCAAGATAAACACCGGCATTTGCGAGACTAATACAGATCGAGTTGGAGGCGCCTCTAACGGTATTGGAGGTGCCTCCAATAGCCTATAAAAGGAGTCCACTGATTTTCTACAATCTTCACTTAGGACTTTCCTACACACTTAGTTCAACTTGTTAGAACAACAATATTACTTAACTTAGAACCCTTTGCCATTATCAAAACTCAGGTTCAATCATTGATGCACCTTACACCAACACAAGAGACAATAGATAGGCGAGAAGGCAAAAATGATAAAGAACTCAGGTTTTAAATTATGATAATATACAAGAAAGAGTAAAATAAGAAATGGAGTGGATATTATTGTAGATAGTTCGTTAAAAGATAAAGTTGTAAGAGTAGATAGAAAAGGGGATTGAATTATAGCCCTCAAGATAATAATAGCGAAAGAAACTATTAACATAATTACGTATATGCACCGCAAGTAGCATTAGATGAAACTACTAAATCAAGATTTTGGAACGACTTAGATAATGTATTACAAAACATTCTGCCAAATGAAATGATTTTAATACGAGGTGATCTATATGGGCATGTCGAAATGAAAAATGAGGAACATGAGAGGGTACATAGAGATAGAGATTTGGAACGAGAAATGAAGAAGAAAAAACTATATTGATTTTTGCGATAATATATGACCTTATATTAGCTAATATATTTTAAAAAAACGAGAAAAACACTTAGTCACGTTTAAAAGTGGAAATAATAAATCACATTCTTATGGTTAATAAGAGGGATAAAAAGATTTGTAAACATTGCAAGGTCATATATGGAGAAAGCTTTAACTACCCAACATAAGTTAGGAGCCTACGCTAAACAAAAACATTACCGGTTCCTCAAAAATAGATAGCAAGTAGTTAAAAAATCAGTATTAATTTTTCACCATTCAAACTATTCTCTCTCTCCTCCATCTCAATTAATTGAAGTGTCTTTGGGTTTCTAAATTTCATTCAACTGTCTTTCATTTTTGATATTTTGGAAATGGTTTAAATGAAATTAGTTAGTGAATGTATCTTCCAAGTTCTATCATCTCTCTTCTTGGCCAATGTCAAACTTTGCCTCTCTAAACATCTCACTTCTCTTGAGTAAAATAATTGGAAACTTAATGTCTTCTTGATAGTAAGTGTACTACTGCCAATATCCTAAATCTACTTTCCAAGTGGAAGCCTCCTTTGTCAAGTAGATGTGAGGACTCTAATGAGTCAAGTTGAATGTAATAAAGTATCACACAGCCCACACCTTTCAATATCCCAACTTTGCACCAGGAATGCTCCTTTGTTATCTTCATTAAGCGTCCTAGTTACTCTTATTTCTCTACTTTTTTTCCTCATTTCATTAACAAGTTGGAAGCAGATGCCTATGTTCAACTTGAGGGAGAGTGCAGAGTTTATCATAACATGCAAGTTTTAGAGTTAATATGAAGTCACACATTGATAATTAGGTCCTACATGTCATGGATTCTTGGAGTGGCATTTCAACAAGTCCAATCTGGGTCACCACAACAACCAGAAATATGAATTCAATTCAAGTCAGAGATGAAAATAGCACAATCAAGATATTGATCATGTAGCAGATAAGAAAGATGTCTACTTAGTCATGAAGATATTTAAAGCAACACATGTTATTCATGTTGATGTTTAACTATAATCAACAAGAAAACTAAAACTTCTTAAATGGTTATTAACCTAATCAACAAATCAAATTGAACTTGCCAAAAAGATAGTTTGTATTATTTAAGGTATATTTCCTGCCAAAAAGAAGTCATATGGGAGATTTAAACTTTGGTCTAACTTTACCTCTTAGGAAGCTTTGCTGCCTCCTCACATCTCAAAAGCTCAGCATACAGACCATCAAGGCTCAGTAGCTCATCATGAGTACCCATTTCCACAAGTTGACCTTCTTCCATTACTGCAATATAATCAGCATTACGGATAAGACTAAGGCGTCTGGCTATTATTATAGTGGACCTTCCCAACATGAGAATATCTAAAGCTTCCTGAACAGCACTTTCTGCCTCAAAATCAAGTCCACCGGTGACCTCATCCAGTAAAAGTATGGAAGGATTTGAAAGCACAGCACGAGCAATTGAAATCTTTATTTTTTGTTCTTCCGTCAATGTTAAACCAGCCTTGCCAACCTATATTGCATTAATTACATAAGGCAGAAGAAGATTACACCACAAGTTAAGGTGAAACTAAGTGCAAAATGTACCTGTGTTTCATATCCCATTGCAAAGGAACTAATGAATCCATGTGCATGAGCTGTTTTGGCGGCCTCCTCAATCTGATCAGAAGTAGCAGATCTTCCATAAGCAATATTATCCCTGATGCTCAAACTTAACAAAGCAGGCTCCTGGGTAACTAGTCCTATTTGGCTTCTTAACCACTCCAGTTTCAAATTTTTTATATTCTCCCCATCCAAAAGAACTTCACCTGCGTCAAAACATCCAGATGTCACACAACTACGCCATTTAAAAGATCTACCTCTAAAGTGAAAGAGGAAAAGATGGTAAAAATAAGCAAACCAAGTGTTGGATCATAGAATCGCTCCATCAGAGGAATAATACTGCTCTTTCCAGAACCATTGCGCCCAACAAGAGCCACAGCCTTTCTAGCAGGTATAGTTAGGAAGAAACCACTCAATATGGGAATTTCTGGCCGAGAAAGATAACTGAAATATACATTCCTGAACTCAATATTTCCTTGCACTGAAGCTAGAATGCTTCCCTCCTGATTAATAGAAGAGTTTGAACGGCTTATCATCTCAAAAAGTCTATATGCAGCAATTCTTCCTTGTTCAAACGAATAGAAGTTTGTAGCCGCTTGATTTAATCCACTATATGTGACAAAATACCAAGAAAAATTACAACAAAGTGGCAAGAAAGAATGAAGTATGTTTTCACACATGGGACACTTACAGCCCACTTAAGATTACAGCAAATAAAGCTGTCACGATCTCGCCGCCATTAGCTTTGTGATGTGATATAAGGAACCTCCCGACCCAAAGTTGTAAAGCACAAGAACATATAGCAAGTCCATATGTGAATCCAAGACCAAGGCCTTGTACAAGACTAATCAATATACCATATCTCAGGGTAGCCTGAAGCGCGGTTGCATATGAATACTTTGCAAGTGTTTCATTTGTGAAGGCATATAATGTCCTAATGTATGAGATTGCCTGCAAAACAAACAAAAAAAAAAAAAGAAACATTTTAGCTACTGAAGCACAATGCTACAAAATACTAATTAATGCATTTTCTTTCACATGTGATTGTATTCCTAAAGATAACTATTCATACAAAAAATAAAGGAATTAGTAGTGTTTAATCACTTCAAACCAAAAGAGACAATCAAAGGATACTTAACATGGACAAAATTAATATATAAATCAAACTGGTTGCTTTGAAAGGAAAGTATCCTTGATCAGGACAGAGTCCAAATAAACCAACCCAAAGATACTAATATTTTACAAATATTGGGACCAACTGCTCCAGAATCTTATCAAGCTAATCAAACAAACCATGACCATTCTTGACCAATCTTAACTTATTTTGGTTCTTTTAAAAGCAACCCTGTAATGCATTTTTGGATCAACCAAGTACAGTCAAATAATATTGGTGATCCTGGACCTAACCTTAATAAATCGTGGCAACCTGCTTAAGTGATACAGAAACGCCTCTAAGAAAGGTCAAAAGCAGGAAAAGAACGAGTAGCCAAACCAAAGTAGCACTGGCACACATCAAAAGCTTAAAGGAAATATGACTTAACAACAGTAAATGAAAACCTGTTCTGCTATGCTTGCTGCTTCGGCATATGCATCTTGAATATTTTCAGCAAGCCTGTGGAGAAAAATATTAGATATCCCTCCAGCTGCAACAATAAAAGGACCACTTGCTAGGGTTAGAAGTGCTATCTGCCAACAGTTAACCAAACCAATGATAAGGCCACCAAAGAACGTTGCCATGTTATGAATATAGTTTCCAACCTGTAACAAAATGCAAAATTGCATCATTAGCACAGAATGACAGCATGATGTGAAATTTGAAAAAAAAAAATCGAGATTTTTTTTTCTCGTAAACAAACATGACTCTGTAAAAGAGAGAATCGTCTACCACATTGTGCTACAACCTTCTCACTTAGAGCAGACTGGATGAGCAGGACATCACTCAGTACTTGACTAACTATATCTCCATTGTTCCCATATGTATCAAAGAAACTCATGTCTTGGTTTAGTAAGACCTGGACATACTTTGACCTTATGACTGCAGTCTGTCTCTCTCCAGTGAGAATCCAGCAAGAGACCTCTACAATCAAGTCAATCATTATAAGCATGAAGAACTGCGAGCTACTGAGAATTGACAAATTCAAATTTGTTTTGATCATACCTATCCAACCAGCAACCAGAACAGAAATAGAAATATAAACGATGTACAGCACATGCTGCAAATGAGATCCAGATATTAAAGCCTCAAACATGTTTGCTTTATACAATAATTAAGAACAAAGCAAATAAAGAATAAAAAAATCAAATACAGTTCAACAATTTAACTAGAAACTCACCATCAAGTAATATCCTTTTCTGACCAAAGGATGAGGATAACTAGAAGAAGAAAACTTTCATGTATAAGCAACAGAATATGCAACCAAATGTCCATAGAGGAGCAATAAATTCAAACAAAATGCAGTGCTTTTGTGAAGAAATTAGGTATTTTAAACCTCAGAAATCAAGACAGAAGTTGGAGCACATTAGGAATAATATTTGAATTTTGAATATCGAGTGGATTGAGTTATTTGATAATTCATTTGATTTGGTAGTCAACTAATGATTATTATATTTCCTGAATTGTTTAGCTGTTTCCTAATTTTCATAGGATTAAGTCTAGAAAAGTATTCCTGTATTTCATGAAAAGTTAACTATTAAGGATTCTATTTAGCTTCTATGTGAGATTTGTGTTTGTCTTAGTGCTAAGTCAATTGGCATCAAAGTCAAACTCTTAATTCAGCATCTATACTGGTTGATCCAATTTCATCCTTTTCCCAGTTTATCAAAAAAAATCTTCCTCTCCATACTTGTGCCCTAGGAAAAGCTTCAGCCACTAGTTCCAGCAAATACAATTTTTTGATACCTGCTTCCTCTCCAGCAACCATCACTTTAGTCTCACCGTAAATACCAATCAAAAGCCCGACCTCCTTCAAGGAGTCAGACTGGATCATTGTCTCTGTGAGCGCCTTAGATCTCCCACAGTAAAGCTACAACCAGCATTGTCAATGCCCACCACAGCAGTCCATGCCACCCACTTTCTCCCATGACACTGCAGATGAATCATAGAAACCCTAGATCTCCTGTAGACTCCATCGTAGCTCTCCTCCAACCTCCATTGCAGTTATCCTCCACTAGCCAGCCACTACAACCATCACACTCATCCCGCATGACATCGAGCTGACAAATTGCTACTTCTCGGTTTCTTGTACACGACACTAAAGCCCATCCCCCGCTACTTAAAATATTTGTCAATGCAAGCTTCTAACCTCCTCTGGATCCCTAAAGGCAATGCCGAGCATGTACAGAAAAAGCATTTCTAGCACCTTAAGCCACACACGAAACATCCTCAAACTTATGGGATTAGCCTGATTTAACATCATCCCTTGATATTAAGAAATATTCCAGATTAGATCTCTAATTTGTAAATTTGAGATTAGCTCCTTGTCAAAATTCTTGATATTGTTCCAACAGAAAATTTTATTCAAAGGTCGCATGGTGCCAACTTCACAGCCAAGATACTCACATCAACTCAATAATTTCATTCTTTAATTTAAAATTTTCTTGTTTAATTTAGTTACTTTAGTTGATTGTTAGGCATTTATTATTTTCTCACATACCATTTGTTCCCTCCCGTTCAAAAAAAAAAAAAACTATCTTCTTGATTTGCTTAGTTTCTACTTGTTCCTTTAATTTATTGAGTTAATTTTTAATTTTCATTATTTGTCAAACTTATACATTGGTCATAACAAAAAAAAAAAACACTATATGTAGATGGTAGATTATGTAAGCTATTAGAATATGAGTCTAAGACCCTACAATCTAGAATAGCTGAACTAGACAATTTAATGAGCATGCTGTGAGCGTATTCAAGAAATTACTAAAGGAAAAAGTTTCTAAGCCAATAGATCATACACCTCATATAGCGAGGTCAAATAAATCATTATTATTATTCCACTATGGAAGAAATAACACCTGGTTGTTCAAACTTAAAGACCCTAGTTTCAATGGTCATCTAGACCCAAACACATTTCTCAATTGGGCCACTAAAATGGAGGACTATCTTAACTTTGTAGAATATCAGCCAAATTGAACAAGCATGATTTGCGAAAATTAAACTTGTCAATTAGCTGAAGAACTACTATCAAAATGATTAGGATTATTGCATAACAAGAGATAGAACCCATCACGACCTAGGTAGATATAAAACAAAAATCGATAGAGGAGTACATTCCAACAAACTTTAAAGATCATGAATGCACCATGTGGATTAGCCTCGCACAATTACCCCTAAGTGTAATAGAGCACCAGAGTAAGTTTGAGGATAATTCTAAATTAGACTAGAGAATCCCTTACCCATAGAAGTCTAATAACAAGTTAGGTTATTTGCTTCAACATCAATAGAAGAAGCTTGATATAAGGCCATAAAGATTGAACAATTCTTAGCACTACCTTCCAGCCATTAGACTCCTCAACTTGCGCACCTCTTTATAGGGTGTCTCTAAAATCAAAAAAGCAATTAGCTCGAGTAGCCCTGTAGTTGTCATTTAGCAAGCAGAAGCTATCACACGAACCCCTAATAGACGAGAGAATCTCAATTATGTTATCCAATGCTACAATTGTCATGGCAAGAGTCACATAGTATCAAAATGGCCTTAAAAAATCTAGCATTAGATCCCAAACACAACCCTCAGAATGAAGTAACATAGTATTTTATTCCGAGTCCCTTAAATGAACATCTAAAGACTAAGAGAGGTGAGCGTATTACATTTTGTTTACACCCATAATTAATGATGCATGGAAATGCACTAGCATCTTCAATACTTAAGCAAAGTGTGAAAACAAGGCTTGCAAAATTGTCATTGTCAGTGGAAGTTGCATCCATGTAGTTTCCACACAAGCTCTCTCTAAAATCCAAGTTACATCAAACGATATCAAAGTCACCAGTATCTGAACCCTTTCAAGATAGGGCTCATATACCAATAAAGTAAATGCAATGTTTTACCCATGAGTTTTTCTCATGTCATCATAGATCAACCATTGCCTTTAAGATCTCTTTATTACTCGGTATGGGAGAAAAAACATGTATTTATTCAATTAAAATGGGCAAAAATGTTAGGTTGCACTAGGCCAACCCAAACGACCCAAAGCCAATCCTAAGCCTATAACAAAGCCAAGCTAATGACAAATACGAGAGAGAAAACACTTATTTATTCAATTAAAATGGGTGAAATATTAAATTTTACTCGACCAACCCTAACGACCCTGATCCCGATCCTAAGCCTATAACAAAGCCAAGCTAGTGACAAAGCTATGCCCAACTTCTAAACAAACCCTTCACATTCTCACTTTGTCTCGATTTAAGATAAAAGGTAAGGAGTAGAGGATAATGATAATTTTAGTAGCATAAGATCTTAGCCTGGTTCCTTACCAAACAACCACTCCTATAAGTCAAAAAGATTCTATAAAAGTTATAGGATAACTCAAGGAGAGTTACCAATGAAATTCCCCGCTTATGTGCAAGATTTATCATGTCATAAACTTAGTTCCGAGATCACAACTATTGAATTGCCCGTACAGCCATATAAAAATGTTGAATTAAATTAGTAAATTGAAGAACTTTTACAATAAGGCTTCGTTAGGGAGAGTTTAAGTACTTGTGGCATCCATGTTTTATTGACAATTAAAGCAGATGATTCTTGGAGAGTATATATTGATACTCATGTCATCAACACGAACACTGTTAAGTATAGATTTCCTATTCCTAGAGTTGATGAAATACTTAATGTGATAGTAGGAGCTCAATGATTTCATAAGATTGACTTGGATAATGGGTAACTAAATTAGTATTAGGATTGGTCACAAGTGGAGCCTACTTTTAAGATACAAGATACACTATATGAGCGGTTGATCATGCCCTTTGAACATTCAAAAGCCCCTAATACTTTTATGAGGTAGTGAACCAAGTTTTGAAACCCTTTTATAGAAATAGTTCATGTAGTCTACTTTAATGACATCCTAATATAAAGTAAGATACACACCATCCCCTACGATACATTGAACTCATTCTTAAAACCCTTGGGATCAAAAAATTGTTTATCAATGTAAAGAAGTGTTTCTTCTTACGACTCTGTTCTCTTACCTAGGTTTATTATCTCTGCCCAGGCCATTTCAACAAATCTTGAGGAAATTTGAGTAATCAAGAATTGGCCCGATGCTCATACTCTTCAAGAAGCTCGAAGCTTTCATGTGCTTTACAACTTTCTATGTATGTTTCATTGAGGATTTTAGTGTTATTATAACTCCTTTAATAATCTTTAAAAAAAAAGAGTTCTAAAGGTCTAGGTACACATTCGCGACCTTTAGAGATTAAGCATAGGAAGGCTAAATCATTAGATATCTTGACCTCTTCATTTGTTGTGGGATGTCTTGTCATACATCTGGAATAGGGTTATTAAAATATAATGATCCTTTTTAAGAATATGGAGTCTTCTTACAATGCATATGTGAAACTCATTGATAGATATGTGAAGAGAAAGTTAAATAGTACACTTCATGTTGCTTCTTATTACCTAAATATTTGTTAATCTTATGGAGATTCTCTGAAGATAATTTAATGCCGCTATCATGGATGGTATACAAAGATTTTCTTTTTGCATCCTACCATCAAGTGTGGAATCAAAGGCATACAAGGATGCAATCGGACTATTTATAAGAGAATGAGATATGAGGCAAAAATCAAAGAATGATGAAAATTTTAATCCAAATATTACTGAGGCCTTAGTATAGTCATTTTCAATCAATTGTATTATTCAACTAACACTAACTATCAATTTAAATTGACAACACATTGGTGACCAAATTTTGGATGAGTACTTCCCACTTGGAAAATCAAGATTCTTAATTAAATTTGTAACTTCTGTATATGTAAGAAGAATAGAAGTGCATTTGAAAGGGTAAGTTAACAAAAAACCTTAACTTCAATTTATTTCCATCTGGAATCTTTCCAGTATATGTAATACTTATGGATATTTCTTTCAAATTTATATCAAAAAAGGCACAAACAACTTTTGAAGAAAGATAAATGACCTATTCCATGATTTAAAATCTCATTCTGTGTCGAGCGAAACGAAACGGTCAAAACATATCGTTCCGATAAATTACTAAAGTTCAAAATCTCAAATCGTGATCTGTCATTGGAAAGCGATTATTTTAGCATCGTGTCAATGCTCCAATACATGTTGATGACAGATTGGAGGTTGAAGGGGACGAAGCAAAGGAAGGAGACGGTGCTAAATAGTATCGAATTTCAATAATTTATCGAAATCATATGTTTTGATCATTTCGCCCAGCATAGTACAAGATTTAAAACTATGCTCGGCACAACTAATATCTCCTTCCTATGCTTTATCTCCTTCCTTCTTTGACTTCAATCCATTACCAGTTCCATGTATCAAAATATCAACACAATATCGAAATAGTATTGTTTAAGTCAAAGATCGAAACTTTAGCATAGCTCGAAAATTTGAACCATGATATAAACTAAGTCCAATTTAATGCAAACTCACCAAAATGAGAAGGAGATCCTTTAGAATCAAAAGGCATCACTAGTTCTAGAGAATAGATAGGTGAAATTTAGCTGTCCCTTAATTGGGCTAGTCAAGGTATGTAATTGTAGAAGCCTAAAAGGCTAATGAGCTCTCTGAAACGAGGAGCTATAGATTATTTTAACTTAATGAGAACTTTCTTGATAGTTTCCTGATTTCCTCCTCCTGAAGAGGACTAGACTACTTGTGATTATAAATCTCTAAAGTCTAAACTATGTTTTTGGTCCAAGATCTTCCTTAACAAAGATAGCATCTTAACTAAGATTTGAGATCTTCCATACCAATTGAAATGAATTGTTCTCGTATATCAAATTGGTCGTGTAAAACACAATTCTCCAACAAATGTTTTATGTATTCAATGCAAGAAAATAGTTATCTCTAGTTAGTAATCGGCAAGAGAAAATAGCTTCCACTGGTTGACACCGAATAAAGAGCTTTACATTTCTAGTATTCCCTCTTTCTTCATCACTTTAGAAGCATCATTCTATGGAAAATGAGCATCAAGAAGGAAATGCCCAAATGAACACATGGCAATCCATTTATGTTAGTTTATTCACCAACAAGGTTTATGAAATTGTCAACAATGTGTGGGGATAAAAAAAAGAGTGGGTGAAGCCAATGTAAGCATCAGCTATTAACCCATTCAATGACAATTTCATCATCAACCTATTCCGATTCACGTGATAAATTTTGGAGGGAAACAAGTCAAAACTAGTCAAACTGAACAAGAACTAGTGTCAAATTAGAATGAAACAAACTGTTCAACACAATGTCCCTATTTCTAAATTATCTTTTATATTTCTTAAAGTGGTAAATTTAGGGGGAAAACATGTCAAAACTAGCCAAACTGAACAAGAACTAGTGACAAATTAGAATGACACAAACTGGTCAACACAATTTCCCTATTTTTGACTATCTTTTATATTTCTTTTCATAAAATTTTGAAGCTGATTCAGAAAAATTTGCTATTTAAGTTAAAAATGGAACTAGTACTTAACCGACTCAATGACCAATTTGAAATTAGAAAACATTTGATGTTGTGTCCTTTTGGAGTGTTGGATTGTCAGAAAGTAACATATATAACAGAAATGTGAATGTTAAGATGAGCATAAAGATCGGTATTAAATATAAAATAAAAAACACTATCATTTGTGAGAAATTAGATTTAGCAGTAATGATAAAGTAAGTGATGATAAATTGAAATGGTATGGACATGTTCAAAGACAAGCAATAGCTTCTATAGCTAAATGAGTTGAATCAATTAAATTGAACTGTGTAAAAGGCAAGGGAAGATCAAAAAATAATTTAATTTGAATATTGTAAGTGATATAGTCTTACATAAAGCTACAATAGGAAGATAAAATCCAAGTAGTTGACCCAGAGAAATAAGGTAAGCATGATTTAATGATGATGCCATATTACAAAAGTAATAGAATCTAAAAGTTTAAAATGAATAATTATAGTAAATGATTATAGTCCACTATCAATAGATATTATTTGAAGCAACTACCCAAAGAGGACAAAAGAAATACAATAGTTCCACAGCTTTCCTAGTAGTAAACGGATGTATTGAAAAATAAATTCAGAGTGAGGGCAGGGCCACAGCTGTTTACCGTAGCTTGATGTTCCCCCAATCAAAGCTTAATCTTTCACTCAAAGCTTCCAGGCTTAACTGGTTCAAATGGGTATATAATTAACTATTTCTGATAGTCCTACCAAGCTAAATAGACTCAAACGGGCTCGAAACAAAATCCTGGAACTAATTATTTGTCCGCCAATGAAGATGCAAAAGAGTAAAAGAGTTCGTAAAAAAAAAAGGCAGGATACGAGGCACAAGAATCCAACTCACGTCCTTCATTTTCCTTAACAGCAGGTCACCGTCATGGTGTAAGCCGGATCTCGGGCTCTCGTAGCGCAACAAATGGATGCCCTGCCCGAAAAGATGCAGGTAGATCACCAGCGCGACCCCGTGCGCGGCCGCCGCGACGGAGCCGACTGCCATCAGCACCCAATCGACTCGGTCCGCATAGGCAAATAGCCTAGAGAACGGCACCGCGGCCGGAGGCGGCTCGATCTCCTCCAGGTCCTCCTCACCGCCCTCGTCATCTGGGGCCACCGGGTCGGCCCCGCCCTCCGTGTACGGCGAGGGGGATTCAGGTGGCTCCGACACCTCGGAAACCGGAGTCAGGGGCTGGACGTGGGGCGGAGACCACCCGAACAGCCCCCTGGACCCCATCATCCTCGCCGCGATTTCTTCTTCCCGCTGCGGCTGCTGAAGAAAACCCTAAGACCTAGCGCCCCATCGAAACCCCGAAAGGGACGCCGGATCTAGGGTTTCGGCTCCGTCCTTTCTCTCCAGTTTCGTCTACGCCGGTCTTGTTTGGTCGTCCACAGCAGCCGTGGCTGACGAGAGGTCGTCGCTTTCCTTTTCTTTGACGAAGAACGCGATAAGAATAGTAAACATAATTAACATTTGCAGGTAAATATAAATCTTTAGGAAAATTTTCATTTTACGCCAAAATTTTGTACGTGTTGTAGAAATGCTTCCCATAATGTGAGTAATTGTTCGACAATGATGAATTCCATCAGCCATAGTATTGTTTAAGAAATTTTAGAAGAGCCCTTTTATTTTCATTATCAACAAAAGAGTACCTCATTTTCAAGAATATCAAAAGGACGTTCATATTCTCAAAATAGAAACCGTTATAACAACTGTGCTATACTTAAAATTATCCAGTAACTATAATTAAAAATATTTTAATATTAATTAAAGCTGCTCAAATAGTAATTTAAAGTACTTTAATTTAATCAGAGCGTATTTAAGTTGGTCAAGAGAGTAAATACAACATAAAATTTTATGTTTTACTAAATTACTTAAAATAGTTTTAATTAAAATTAATATAAGTAATTTTGACAGATATATATATAAAGTTGCTCCATGTTGAAAGCACGGGCAAATGGAATGGTGTTTGTTCGTCTACCTCACCCTATCGGAGAAAAAGCAAAAGCTAGAAGAGGGAGAGAGAAAAACGACTTTTAAAAAACAAAAAAAGGTTAAATTCTAATTACCAGGAGTCGTATTCCAAGTGGATATTATTAAAGGAAGGCAGTGCGGCCTTTAATAAGTTTGTTGTCTGTTCGCTAAATTAGTCACCAAAATAGAAAACAACAAGTATTTTCTTTAATATTTACAGTTAGAACGGTCAATTAGATGCGACTCTGGTTAGAAATGGTGGTTTGACTGTTTGACAGTTTCTAGGATCGATTTTTAATTTTAATTGTTTAAGATAGTTATGATTTATGGTTTAAAATTATTGATTCATGAGTTAGGCATGGTTTACGCGATGGTATATTAAAAACATTAAATTTATAAAAGAAACTTACACATATTTATCGGACAATCACATAATTGGATGTTGTTTGGCAATTTAGGAAATATAATAAAATCTTCTTTGTTTAAAGATTTTAATGCATAATATTTTATCCTATTATTTTTAATTTAATAACGATAATATTACTACTTGTGATATATATAAATAAATAAAATTAGATAATATTTTATTATTATTATTTTACATAATTTTAGTGAGCTTTAGATTATTTCTTTTTAATTTATTCCAACTATAATTAGAAATTGATTTTGATTTACTAAAATTTTCATCAAATACGTAAGTTAAAA
>JBBPFP010995262.1:0-13807 GCA_037974795.1 Kaempferia galanga | reverse complement strand
AAAGAACACTTTTAACATATAGATATAATTATATCCATTTAGGGTTAATTATATTTGGCCTTAGAGGATTAACTCGAAAATGTGTATGCCACAAACTCTAGGTTTTTAGACAAAGAAAAAGTAGTCGACTTATTAAAGTAGACATGAATAATAATAATAGAGGAATAATTTATTTTTAACCAAATTATAATATGAAAATAAAAGACTTGGTAAAACGCATTAAAATTTTTGCCAAGCAAAAGGACAGGGAGACTTTCAAATGCACAACTTACAAATTGACATTTTTTACGAGGAAATAAGGAATCAAATAAATAATAATTTCAAGTACTAATAATTTATATTATTAAAGCTCTTACTTGTGAGAGTTATAAATATACATAGTTTTGATATCTTACACACCTCTATTCGTCTACACTTGTGAGAGATTGAGTGAGATTCTAGGCAATTTTTTGAGATATTTATTTCTCATTCTCATTTTATCCCTCTCACAAACCATTATGGTATTACATTAAAAAAAAACAATATCACTATATGGTGCTAAATTTTAAAGGTAATTACGCTCACTTCAAACGCCCCTCATAATCCGTCCCTAGGTTATGTGCTGGGAGGTAAATCACGGGGTCAGTTTATACCCGACCGCCAAATGACTAGAGGGTAAGAGGAGTTTTTCCCAAGGGCATGTGCCCGTTAGGATTTGATCCTACGCCATTATAGTAAATTTGTCACCCTTAAATGAACCGGATATCCGGCGGAGAGTTGATGTACTACTGTTGTGCTATATTCCAAAAATTAGCACCATATTTTAAAAATAAACACCATTTTTATAATACATAAATTCTAAAATTAGAAAAGATCAATATGACAATGGTGATGTTTTTGAATGCAACAATATCAAGCGGTAGACGGGAGGGGTAAAATGAAAATAAATACGTTCTGAAAGTTAAGTGTGTCCACAGACTTGTTTGGAAAATGTGACTAACATTTATAAAGTGGAATTAATTTAATTCTATAATTCAAACAATTAGTGGGCTGCCCAGGCACAAAAGGGCCAGGCCCGTTTACAGCCCGCTAGGGTACAGCCGACAATGCGAGAGTTCCATGGCGCATCGAACTCGCACTCGACGCGGCTCCTATTAAAGCATCTTCGCCGTCTAGGGTTTGCACTTCGTGGCGGAGTCGGTAGCTCGAAGTCGGCGGGTAAGCCGCAACGCCTCCCGTCAATCCCAGTGTTTCGGTTTTGAGCGTCGCGTCTTTTGCAGATTTCTCGTTTTGTTCTAACGATTCCGAGAGAATCCTCACTTTTGTTTGCTCTTCTTCTCGACGCTTTCGTCGATCTTGAAACCTGTTGAAAATTTGTGTGTGTGTGTTTTTTTTTTATATATAAACTTTTTGGCCTTCCTTAGAAGAAATGGCGGTTCCTTTGCTTGCGAAGAAGATCGTGAAGAAGCGCGTCAAGAAATTCAAGAGGCCCCAAAGTGACCGCAAGATCTGCGTGAAGGTACGTTTGATTTGTTAATTTACAAGCAATTAGCTTTTAAGAAGAGATTAAACGCCGTGTTTGAGCTTCTCTAAATTGATGCTATAGGGAAAGTCTCATGATATCTTAACCTAATTGATGATGAATTCCTCTATCAAAGTCTTTTCATTGTCCTAATCTGCCATTTCATTTTCCTTTCCACTTTACTCCTAACATAAAATTTAGTTTTTTTCTTCTTTTGTCCTAATCAATTCTCAAGTTGATCAAATTGAAATGCTGCTCCCTTAGTACAAGCAGGAGATGTAAAGTAGGTCTCCCTCTTCCTTTGCTGCACACCATCCACAAGTTAATGGAAGATAGAAATGACTAGCCTATCAAATTAATTCATCATGGAGTTTGGAAGGTGAAGTTCATTTACTTGAAATGCGGATTGTTGAATGAACAACGCCAAATTGCAAGCGTAAACTTCGATTGTGATTTATTGTTACTTAACAATACCTTGACTTTTGATTCCAGAGAACTAGAATATCTACCATCTAGCTGCTTTAGTGAATAAATTACCAGATTACCATGCTGCTGTCTTTTGATCATTCACTTTCTCACTCTTTTTGTTCATACTGCATAAGCTTTTTCGACGTACAAAAATGAAAAAGGTGCTAATTGTTTTCAAACAAATCATCCAAAGGGAAGGATCTTTCTGTTGTTATCCAGGATACATACTCATGTATTGGTAAATCAAGAGTTTTGATGATACTGTTCTATTTGTTTTAGTTTCTCTTGTATCTCTAGACCTTATGATTGAGTGTGGATGTTTGCATACATATGAAATTCTCAAACAATCCACAAGTTCATGAAAGAAAGAAATGATTAGCCTATCATATTAATTGATCAAGGAGTTTGGAAGGTCAAGTTCATTTACTTGAAATGTTGATTGTTGAATGAATAATGTCAAATTGCAAACATAATATCTAACATCGAGCTGTATTAGTGAACAAATTACTAGGTTTTCATGTTGTTGCCTGTTGATCTTTTCCCTCTAAAGCATTCACTTTCTCGCACTCTTTTAGTTCACACTGCATTATCTTTTTTTGATTATTAGCCAAGATACCTACCCATGTATCAAGAGTTTTGATGGATGTTTGCAATTTACAAATAATAAACTCAATGATACTATTAACTGTGGCTAATTTGAGATAATAATCTTCGTAATTTTACTTGTGAATAGTTGATATACATGTTTTCCATTGGAATTAGTTTGAATTTTTCTTCAGACTATCACATGTAATCACTGCCTACAATTCAACTGTTCTTTTGCCTATAATTCACATGTAACCAATCAGATCTAATTTTTTTTTCTTGTTGAATGATCTTGTGACAGACAAATTGGCGCAGACCGAAGGGTATTGACTCTCGAGTGAGAAGAAAGTTTAAAGGATGCACGCTGATGCCAAATATCGGGTATGGTTCCGATAAAAAAACACGGCACTATTTGCCGAACCGATTCAAGAAATTTGTGGTTCACAATGTCGCCGATCTGGAGTTGCTGATGATGCACAACAGGTCTTTTTTGGCATTCTCTCTTGCTCTTTAGCTATTCGATCTATTTGAATGCAGCCCCCTAACCCTAAACACTTGATAGGACTTACTGTGCTGAAATTGCTCATGATGTATCTACGAGGAAGCGCAAGCTGATTGTCGAGCGAGCTGCACAACTCGACGTCGTCGTCACCAACAAGCTTGCGAGGTTGCGCACTCAAGAAGATGAGTGATCTGGTCGTCACTGCTGTAGGGATATCCTGGCCTTCCAGTTGCTCTCATTTGTCTCTGCTAAGTTATGAAGACTCAAGTTTAATATTGAAATTTTGATGCGTGTCTCTGTGCTATTAAAATGAAATTTACAAGTTTTTTATTTCTGAATGCCTCTCAAATTATCAATGCTCTATAAAATTTAACAAACTGAAGGGTAAAAGGATTCAATATGAATCTTTAATTAAAATTATATTATGGGTAGGGATGTAAAGTAGTCAAATTGAGTTATGGTATTTAAATTTGTTTGATATGGTAATTGAATTAATTTAAATAAATCAAGTTATTAAAATTTTTACATTTTAAATTTGTTTAGTTGGTTATTAAGTTTAATAATATAAATTTATTTATTTTAATTTAATATGTTAATAAAAATTTTATTAATGAATAGCGCTAGCTGGGAAAATGATTCTTCGGTTCACAAGGAAATGTTCCTGAGTTTAATTGTTTAGTTTAATGAGTTATTTTAAACATGTTCATTTAATTGATCAGGTACCTGTTGAAAGGATATAAATAAGTTTTTACTACACCGAATATCAACTAATTTACGGTTCCAACTATGCGAGCTTAATTAATGGATAACATTCTATCATGGAGATAAGCAACCATATAACAGAAGTTTGACAAGAAAAGAATCCATAAAACAGTCTTACTAGTTCACGTTTGGATATTGAAATAATCAAAACGAATTTATGAACAATATACATACGGAAACCAGGCATGACACACAGATATTTTGTTCGATCTCTATTACAGTAATCGTCTTTAATGTATGAAAAACGATGCAAGTTAAGTAATCAATGGAGTTTGCATTGCATCTACAGGAATCAAAAACACACACAAATTAGTACCTTAAGAATTTCTTGCTAGCAGAATTGCTGGTACTAGGAGTATGATGATGGCTTGCTGTACATGTCTTCGCGAACAAAAAATCAAGTCGTGAAGATGTGAATGTGGGCTTCAGATATGTAGTCTTAGGATTGAAAACACAGAAGAAGTCTTCCTTTCAAATAAAATTTTGGGAAGTCCATGTTGATACACCTCTAGATCCATTATATGTGCTCATGGACGACCGACGATGATGTATGTGGATCGAAAAACTTTTTACCTCAGTTGAGTAGTTGCTTGAGATGTCCACTCTCAATGTGGCTTCTTTGTCCATAGAATCCACATCCTGCCAGTTTTGCTGCATTCTGTGAGTTCTCTCATCTAACTTGGAGACAATATCAGTGTCCTTGTACTGCATAGATAATTCCACAATTTGGCCAGGTTTGATCGTACCACTTTTGGGATTGACCTAGAAAAAAACATAAGCAGCACTAACATTTTGAAAGCAATCTCAAACAAAAATATCAATCTGGAACACGTATTGAAAAAACTACTCGAGATGAAATAAATATTAGAAGATTAGCTTTCAAAGGCAAACAGAACACCTACAATATAAACGAATTACAAATATCTTCATTTTAGGCTGTAGCTCAGTTAACCTCAGTGGAGTCGAGTTATATTGCTAATATATACTCGACGACACTAGCGTTGTCACCAATGGTGAGCAGTAGTGGGCAAGGCTATCGATCCTGTGTTTATGTGATGTGTACTTCAGATCGAAGGTGGCAGTGAATGATGCCCATTACATAGGTCAGATATTGTATGTCAATCGAAAGGGCCACCAGACAGATTATTGTGGCACTCTTCCGGTATTCACTCGTATATCTGAAATGGGTAATGTCAGGTCCTAATATAACCTCCTTAAGCCTTCCTCAGCATTGTCACAGTCCTATGGGGCTTCTGCAATGGATGAACTATGTATCAAATCCATTCCAAACCCTGGCCAGTAGTGTAACAGAGATCATAAAGTACAATCCTTCTTTCTGATAATCTAGATGTCCAAACTTTGCCGACTAATCCTGAAGGTAAACTACGGTCTTCCCCCTGGTTTGCCTACCGGAAAAATCCGGAGCACATCTTATGCACATTTAGAGGCCGACCTCCATAATATTCCACCCTACTGGGATTCAAACTTTGGTCCTTTTATTTGTTACACTGAGTGCTTTACCATTGCACCACACCCGTGGAGACTTACAATCCTTATTTTTGGTGGAAGGAGAAACTAAGACACTTCCATTTAGAAACAGCCATAATGCAGACTGGGCCTAACCTAGTTGTTAGATAATTAAAGGAAAGATATGCCTTATCTCAATAGGTAGACTTAATAAGGTTTAAGGATTACAAACACTAGTTGTGATTCTACACATTAATAATAATAATAATAATAATAATAATAATAATAATAATAATAATAATAATAATAATAATAATAATAATACAATATCCTCTCATTGTCCCAAATAATACAACAGCAAAACTGCCAAATGGCATATGCTATGAAAAAATTTGATATTATCAATATTTTAATATTAAACATGGTGACCACAAATATGACTAGACAGATTATATCCGAGAAGTCTACCAATCAGGAAGTAAACTCAACTGCATACAAGAAAAAATAACTAACCTCTAGCCAATCAGGAAAACCAAAAGAACATCTTGCATAAAGCCCAGAAATTTGTTCACTCTCCTTGAGACTCGCCTGAGTTTGGACAGATAATTGAAATATGGCTATGTTTCTTCTGCATTTATTAGTGATTCTCAAAAGAGTTATGTCATAACCTTGCAGAGTAATGTCGTTGCTGCTAAAACTAGTTTCTGGAATGTTGTCGAATTCTTCTTTCAAGCTACTGGAAACAAGTATTTCTCCAAACTTTTGCCTCCTGATTATTTCGTCTACGTGTGCAATACTAAGAGTAAATATGCCTTTCACAGGTTTGTGGTCGCTTCCCATCACATCCATGCAGGAATCGTACCTGAGATATTGAGATGTTAGGTGGAATTGTAATTGCCAGAACTGACTCTAGAGTAATTTTGGAAAAGAAACTTACATAAGAATAGAAGAGACTACAGGGCAAGCTAATGAGCAATCAGTCTCTGAATTACGACTATCACGAAACAGTATCCTGTCACACCAAGCAGGAATACGCTTCTTTTCACTGAAGTCATATCCTGCAAAAAAAATGAACAATTGTCCTTAATTATTTTTGCTATTGGGGAACATCACAAGATTCAGGCAACAATTTCCTAGAAAATTTAGTTAACTTCTCCAACGGTTATTTTCTCTTCATTCATAACAAACATATCTGTTGAATATTAAGCACATCTTTACCCATAGAAACCATTTGGCATTTCTACCTGATAGTTCTGACTGGTCTTTTTCAAATTTATATGTTGGAGGAAACGTGATTTTCCCTTCCTGAAATCCCTGAAAAACTCTTCCTGCCTTCATTTCCACTTGGAGCTGATCATTTGCCAAGAGCAAGTCAAAGCGCCTTTGAGAGATCAAATACACTGCTTCTTCATATGTGATGCCTTCAAGCCTATAGTTGAAATCACCCAGAAATACAACCATATTGGCTTCTGATAACTCTGGTGTTCTACCATAATTGATCTGCGATACAAAGGTTATAGCTTCTTATAATATAGTACCGCTTTACAAAAAAAAAAACTATGAAAAGGAAGATATTGCATACATTTACTCCATGTTGCATATGAACAGCAGAAGCACCACCTGCAAGGATATAAATTGCAAGAATGAAGATGTAGTTATCCAGAAGCATGCAACTCCAACTGCTACTCCATAAAAAGTGTTATGCTATCCAAACTACAACTAGAAAATATAGACAAACCTGTTGCGGCATTAAGTCCACTTGAAATGCGGCTGAAAGCCATTGTTCGGAAAACATGATCAAAATCAGCATTCCGTCGGTTCACTGCCTCCAAATGTGCAGCAAAATGACAATTAATAAAGCAAATTTTTGTATCATAAATTCTCATCCTCAAAGCTACAGCTCCCTGTCAACAAACAATTTACAAATGCACCTAAACTTTGGGATTTGAGAAGATTCCAGCCAAGGATTTATTTTGAATCAAAGACCACAGGAACACACAAAAAAGGTTTTATTAGATCCAAGAGAGTCAAAGACACAAAATACCTAATAGGTCAAGATATTATACTATAATCCTCCACCCTGTATCTAAATGTTGAGGCAAAGACACCTTAAATGATTGATACAAATTTTAAACTGTATCTAAAAGCTTATTTAATTGTATGAGACAAATTTAAAACAGCATCCAAAAGCTTAACTACATGTATGAAACAGATTAGGTCATGATAATCAATTGCTGAATTAACGACTAGAATATTAGATGAGCAAAACCTACTTTGTGGTACCCAACTAAACTCATATTCAATTAATAGTAAGGCAAACCCAAAAACCCAGAAAACCCTTTGACGGTACTACAACATAACAAGGACTTGTAACATCTTAATATGTGATTACTCTTGGATAACATGCCAAAGCAGAAATTACACAGAATTTAACAAAAATAAAAGCTATTGGATTTTCAAAAATTGCCTTCATCTAGTTGTATTCTTGCAGCAATGACAGACAAGCAATAAACACAAGACAACGAGAGTTCACACATTAAGACAGTCATTCAGGACATTTATGATCAGCAAAAACAAAAGATGAAACAAGTTCGGTTACAGCAGAAGAAAATTTATAAAATAGATAGCAACTACAAGATTGGGCAATTGGGATCAGGATATTAGATTTCCAACAAAAGGAGCTGGAGAAACTGCAACTTGGAATAGAGAGCATAAAAAATAAAAAACAAATCAATTATAGTAAATTTAGGAAATAGATAATCCAGTAATAAGCATAACAAGATCAGATTTTAAGCCAAAAAGAACTGGAAGTTGGCATAGAAAAAGCATCTTCTACTCAGAAATTTCTATCAAGGAACTCCATTATTGTTAGATTATCAATTAATCATATGTTGAATAGGTTTATTCCCACCACAAAGTGTTAAATTTACATCCTATATGTATGTTGTAATAGTTCCTTATAAATAACAACAATACAATATTTCATTCTTCTCAACTAATACTTTAGTTCAGAATGCTATAAACTTTATTCTTCTTTTCCAGTAAAATGGCCACACATCACATACACTTTGTATTTTTAGAAACAAATAATTCATTAAAAAGTTAAGAAGTTTGCTTAACAAAAGATATCCTCAAACTCATGGCAATATTCTTTTAGGTATTATCAATTACAATTCTGCAACGCACAAAAAAATGTTAGTCAGCATCTAAGTTCCTACAAACAAAGCGAATGAATGGACAATTCCATCACAGAAATAATATTATTTAATAAACATAAGAAGTATGATTATTCCCATAAGTACCTTGTTCCCAATTGCACGGCCAAATCCACATGGCACAGCAGCTGCATCGACATCACCAATATATGACCTAAGATTCTTTCTAGCCCTGAGAAAAAGGAAACATTTACTACATAATTATATGCAGACAATTATAACTAACAATCTTTGTTTAGAATTACTTGCAAGTTGCATGCAACCATAGCTACAATACAAGAGTACAGAACCCAATTACCATAATTATGAGAACTGAATCTTGGTCTTTTTACAGACTCTAGTATACAATGTAGTATGAATTCAGGTGCCTCACACCACAGTTTTCTAAAATTGTGTGCATGGTCAATGAGGGCATATATGTTCGACTCAGGGTTTCAGATGCCTGACAGATCTGATCAAGCTCTAAGCCACTAGGTTATAGGTCAAAGGGTAAATTCAATTGATGAAACCATGTGTTATTTCATAATATTTAAATATAGACATTACATGATCTTATTACATAAATTCAAAATGCTCAAAAATCTGAAAAAAAAAAAATTTGAAAAACCAATTGGATCTACTTAGCTCAAATTGGTTTGACCAACTCAGTCAAATCAGCTAAGGTTAATTCCACTTCTGTCAAATGAAGTGAACCAGACAACTTGGTTTGACTAACTCAGTTAAATAAGCTCAGTTTTCAGAACCTTCGATTTTTCAATAAAAATATTCGGCTCAGACTGAGTTTTAGAATTATGATTGAAATTGAACACAAAGATTAGACTTAACAAGAAAAGGTAAAAGTAAATCATAAATGTTCATACTGGAACAAGCTAACTTACCATACAGCAATAAGTAACCCAGCCAGCTGCCTTGAGCCAATAAGCTCAAAAGGAGCTCCTTCATCTAAGATTTTCCCAATTGCTTCCAGCCACCATTGCCCATTAGCACTACCCTCGAGTCCTACCTAGATCAGAATGTACATGTTGGAGACTTACATGATTTAGCCCACTACAATTGACTATCCAAACAGAAGTTAATTGATTAGAAATATTTATACTTTCAAAATGGTATTAACACATTCAAATAGAATGTGAAACATAGAAGTTTTGAGTCGGTAAAGGATTATTAATGCAAAATTGGATAAAGAAAGTTTACAATTATTTAAGTCTACTGAGTTTGGCTTAAACATTTTAGAATGTGTGAAGAAGAAGTGGCATGCCGTAGTAAAACGAGGAACAGACTAGATGGACCTTGATACCAAATTGAGTGGAAAACTTGTTATCATGTATGCTTCAAAAGGATTTACAATCAAGGTATTTATACACAGGTAAATAAACAATCCTCCTAAAGATTAAATAAAATATACTACTTGCTAAATTAATATTTTATATTTTTAATACTTGGTCATTAAACCTATTATTTCTAACAATAGCCAAAGAAGATAGCGAAACAAAAGAATCAGAAAATGTTAGCGTCCCCTTGAGGGACTGCCTCTTTAAAAAAATCCAAACTCAAAAAGAGGGCCCTTAGACCATGCAGAATTTGGGAATATGAAATACTGTGGCTCATGTATTATGAGATTACTGTAACATAGGTATTATAGACTCATGATAAAATCCTAAATCTAAAAGTACTACCCCATTAATCTAATACCTCTGACATATAATTGAGTTGAAAATTGTAGGCATGTATGATGGTATTTTAGCTTTCTCATTTCATGATCAAATTGTGAAAAAGCATTTGAAATCGTAATCGGAGAACTATAGATTAATAGCAAGTGCCCTAATAATAAAGGTGCTTCTTACAGTTTCTTTTGCAGCAGCCATTGCAAGAAAACCAGCACCCATTTCCACCTCTTGCAAACCAACAACAACAAGTCCAACCTGAGGAGTTGCTTTACCAAGCCAACTGATAAGTGAATCAGTGTTTGCTCTTTCTTGTCCAACATTCCAACTTCCCACCAAAATTCCAAAGTTCTCTACTCTTGTATATAAACTATTTATGTGAGATAGCTCAGATTGCAATACACTATCAAGAGGTCCTGGAGATGACATGTGCCAACCACGAATCCCACCATGGTTAGCTAATGTAAAGAGATAAGAACCCACAACAACCATCCCTATTATTGGGTTTCTATGAGCAATCCATCCTCCAAGCAACTTTCCCTCAATATCAATGACCTGGATAGTGCCATCCATATAGCCAATCCACAATCTTGTCCCAAATGTACAGAGACATTGAATGTAAGATGAATGATGTTGAACTTCCTGCAACCGATGACCGTACCTATCCCACTGAATGAGCAAACCATTTGCACATCCAGACCAGATCATTCCATTGACAGTTATAGTTAGCGCTTCTGTTCTGCGATAATCATCACCAAATGCACTTTTGGCTGCAACTTTCCTTACAGCACCAGCAGCTTCCAACAGTAAATGTCGTGATCGCTGGAAGAAATTAATAGCCTTCTTTGAAGTAGAGGACAAGTTAATCCTCATATCACCACCTTCTTCACATGAATTTTGGACTTGCAACGTGTCAAATCTTGTCTCAACCTGACCATCTATGTTGAAGACTTTTAGAAGCTCCTTTGTATTGGCATCCCTGTGAAAGTGGACAAGAATAGGATGAAGAAAAAAGGATCGCCATTGATCAATTACTTGTGTTTGTGAATAGAAATAAAACCATATATGCAGATCAGGTTCAGTAAAGTGGTATGTATATATCTATATCTATATCTATATCTATATCTATATCTATATATATATATTGAAATGATACCAAAGAGCAAATGAGAGACTGCTGGAGCTCCACACTTTTGAGTAGAAATTATCAGACAACAGACATTTAATATCTGCAGTAGGCAATAAACACATTCCTCCAACAGTAGCCAAGCTCCTGAGATCAACAAAGGATCTTTCAACTAAAGCTGAAGCCCTTTGCCTATCTTCCTTACTCAGAGAGAAAGCTTTAGATATGACTTTCCAAGACCAAGCTATTATAACTCCACCTTCAGAACCAGACCATAGTTCACCTGGAATTCATAAGGGCATAAATCACACTAATCGATATAGACTATTTTACCAATGGTGAATTATTGATAACAGAAATCAAAAAGAAAGAAACTTTACGGATAGAATTGTAGAGTTAGGCAAATTGGATGCATTGATAGTTTAATATGCCATAACCTAGTACTCTAGTAGCATAGAAGAGAGGCTTCTTTAACCAATTAACTATCATATCTAACCTTGCAGCAGTGGCACTAAAAAGTATTCAACGTGATCCTCATTATTCTTCACCAAAGATGATAACGCATGTCAAACATAAATAAAACATGAGAAAAAAAAGGAGAGCTTTGTGAACAAAAATAACCGTGTGAAGTAAGGGTCATTGAGAGAACAGGTGATCGATGAGCCTGCCACGAAAAAGAATATGCTAGATCTCCCCCATTCTCCTGTCCCACTTTCCTCGCCTCTGGCTCGGACTCCTCCATTCTCCAAATGCGAATCCTCCCGTCTTTGTGACCACTGAACACAAGCCCACTACTTGGATCAACCACCAAGCAGATCGTCGGCGACGTAAAACAAGATTCCTCGAACGGCGCACTCTCCTCATCACCCCTCTTCGGCTTCCAAGTACCAAAACCCCGGCGTCCAAACCCTTCAAACGCATCAGAAACGTTCCAGACTCGAACGCCATTCTCCAGCCCAGCCCAGAGCTGCGAACCCGAGCCAGCGATCGTCCGGATGAAGCATCCTACCTGAGTCTCCCGGAGGGGGTGGGGCCTCAATTCGATCGACGGCGGCCTTCTCCAATAGACAGCCATGCCGGTGGATTCTGATAAACGATCCGAGGAGGAGGAAGCCGACGGAGAGGGGCGAGCGGCGCCGCGGTCGGAGATGGATGTAGATGTGGCTGCATCAGGAGCAGGAAGATCGGTGTAGGGGTTGGAGCACGAGGGGTTAGCGGTGGAAGGGGGATCACCTAGGGTTAGGCGGCTGAAGGGATTCGGGTGGTCGTCGGCAAAATCGCTCCCGAAGGTGGGTTGCCGCTGGGAAGGTAGAGGCTGAGAAACGGGCCTCACTTCGGCGGCGGCGGCGGCGGCGGCGAAGGAGTCGGTTATGAAACTCCAGTCGTCGTCGTCGTCGTCGATCAGGCTCTGCTTCATTTGGTGGCGATGAAGACGACGACGACCGAGATGGAAGTGGGGAAGCAGAACTAGAGCACCAGGGTAAAGAGAGAGGTGGCTAAGCGTTTAAAACTGATTAATGGCATTTTTATTAAATAAAATGAGTTCGGATTTTATCAGAAGGTTTTAGATGTTATCGCCGGTGCAGATAGAAAATTTTTATGGGGCTATCGGCTAGCTTGTATTACGTGTGGAAGTTATTAGCAACCTTTTGTAGAAACTACCGGTTAACATTCACAATATGTTATGTGTAGAAACTAGGTGGAAGTTGCTACATGTTGTAATACATGCTAGTTTCTACACGCTCCGATCGTAATTAAATTATATTAATTTGAAATGTAACAAGTATCATAAATTTTTCATTATTTGGTTTGCTTGTTGAAATATTATTTTAATCATGTTATCACTTTAAAAAAAAATCAAAATGATATAAAATTACCATGGTAAAAGCTAACAACTAACTTCTACAATTATAAAAGATAGATTGTAGCGTTTGATCCTGTCTGAAATCGGATGGATAAAGCTAAGTAGCACGGTATTGAGCTGTATCGCAGGTTGACCGAACGTAGACTGTCTGGACGCATAGCGCCTCGTTCTCCTGACACCTATACGCACTCGCACAGACTCAAACAGACCGTTAGAGACCGAATTAGGGAAGGGATCCCGGGCACTAGTACTCCGACGCTCAAGTTAGTGGTGTGACCGAGAGAGGAAAAGGTTGCAGAGGAACAATAATGCAGACGTATTGGAAAGCGTACCTCCGTCGGAAACCAAGGACCCTTATTTATAGTGGGAGATTACCGTTTGACACACATTTTGATATGTTATCAGTCAATGATGAGCTGCCACATAGGATGCTCTGACACCTTACCTCATCGGACATGCCATATATGTACACGTGTCAGGGATCAGCGGTACGTTCCGTACACTATGCTATCTGAGCTGACACTAACAGTTGGCCTGCTGTGCATCGAACGGTTGGGTGGAGAGTCCTCAACTGAAGTGTCTCGTCCGCTCGAGTAGAGCTTTCGGTCGTTCTGTTGCCTCTACAGGGAGGACCAGTATGCTGGTCGGCCGAA
>JBBPFP010995156.1:0-13814 GCA_037974795.1 Kaempferia galanga | reverse complement strand
ATTAGTTTTTATTGGTCAAAAGTTAAGGAAGTCATTTGTAAATGACTTGTTTAGCGGCAATGGAGTAGCCAAGATTTTCAACCAAAGGAAGCAAATTCCATAAATAAAAAATAATAATACAACACAAAATATTTAGCCCTTGTTCTAGTTGAAACCACAATCCGTCGATTCCCAGAGTTTATCTATGACTCACAGTCGAACAATCATTTATGATCTTGCTTCCTCATAATATTTAGTCTTCCTACATATGAGACATTCATTCTGATCTATCCATCCTAACTAGTAACCTAATAAAATAAAATTTATACTTTACAACTCTCCTTCAATTAATGAAACATAAAAAAATAAAGAAACAACTTCACCTCTTGTTGTTGTTGTGGTTGGACAAGGGGAAAATTGCTAGTAAAAGGTTGCTCGTGGGAAAAGATAAAAGGAAGACAGTTGCTTTTGAGAAAAACAAAGAAGAGAAGATGGGGCGGAAGAAGCAAAAGAGGAGAGTTTTACCTTTTTCGTTAGCTTCGATGAGTAGTAACGACACAAATAGAGCAAAGCAAAACAGGGTTATTCTTGCTGCGGACTGCTGTTATTGCTAGCAGAAGGCAGCAACTGATGTTGTATTTCTTGCTTACTAGAGAAGAGAAAGGAGAAGAAAAGAGAGTTCTTGTACTTAGAAAAGGAGAGGAACTGTCGTTTGAGAAAAGAAGGAGAAGAAGAAAATGGGGAAGAAGAGGACGGGAAAAATAAAAGACAGGGATAGGTGAAGGCACGTGGTGGTGTGCGGCACGACGTGCGTAGGGAGAAAAGGGAAAAAAAACGGAAAGAGAAGGTTTCTTCAAAAATACCCTAATTCATTTAAACTGAATCAAACCCATTTAAACGTTAAACTGGTTCCAAAACGGAACAAAATCAACTCCAAATCAAATCTTAGTTTGAATCAACATAATCCTTATCTTCATGCCTACACGTTGGATTTAATTCAAACACAACCTAATTTTAATTTAACACCCTCACTTCGTATTCTATGATTTAGTTCATCCGTTTATTATTATATAATTTATTTTAAAATTCAATATTTAACATTCCAAATCGTGGTATTTCCTCGTAAAAGTAGTACTAATTGATAGTTTAGGTCGAGGGCTTTCCAAATATGTGGTTAATTTCAGTTCTTGAACGACGAACGATGGTAAATCAGCTAATCAAAATAACGGTGAGGTCACACCCCCTCATCACCCCTTGGCTATGCCCCTCTTCAGCGGTGTTAAACATTAACACTTTTATGGGAATATATATTTTAAGGAGCATATTATTATTTTAATTATTTTTAAAGTTTACTAAATCACATTGACTGTCTTTTTGGAGTCAATTAACCTCACCAACTATTAATATTCAATGTAACACAATGTATAATTATTATAATTAATATAATTATATTTTATAAAATAAAATTTCAATATAGATACAATCATATTTTATATATTTAAATTTTTAATATGATAATATACTTTTCTAATATATTAAGAACGTAATAGCATTTCTATCCTATAATTGTATTTACAATATATTAATATAACTTGTTATATTATATTAGCATATCATGTTATATTACGAAATAATATTACGACAATATTATAGTATGATATGGTATGTCATAATATGAATGAGTGGTAAAGTTGTTACGGTGTGACCTAATAATCATGGATTCGAGTCATATAACAGCCTCTTATAATGCAGAGCTGCATACAATAAACTTAATGTGGTCCCTTCCCTGTAACTCCGCATTGACTGAAATTTCATGCACTAGACTTCTTTTTTCTATGGTATGTCAAAATATATTAATTATAATACAATTTTCTTATTTTAATACAATACAGTCATGCTATATTAATAAGAAAATTATTTTCAGTTTTCATATTCTCCATTTAACAAAATAAAAAGCAAAAAAAAAAAAAAGAACCAAGCAAGCCCTAGGTATCTGAACTCACTGGTTTCTTGCATAATCTTCAAGCTCTCACGTCTTCTCTCCTCGTACACACGAGTCCCACCAATCTCCTTTAGTAGATCAAGGCGTTCTGAATCCTTCATTAATGTAAGCGAAGCAATCTGAAACATAAGATAAAGGTCAGTTCTTATATGATTTAGTCAAAAACAAAAAATTCACCAATTTTTTACTTGTTTACCTTCCCTTGTTGAACAACATAGTATGGGTTTGAGCGAGAGAAACCAGCACTCTCAAGCAAATTCATTACTTCAGTCTTACTAACACGACATAATAAGAAAAATAACTTAGCTCAATTCGGGAAAGGAGTTATATCCTCTGACCAGTAACATAAGATACACTCACGTGATATGCTTCCCGTCCAAAAAATATTCATCCTTTTTAAGACTTATTGTCCGTCGCAATCGCACCTCCTCTCTATCAACCTGATTTTAAAAATATGCACACATATGTATATACATATATTGGTAAAAGAGATAAATTATGAGTAATGACAAGATTTGAATAATTTCACCTAATAGCTTACTAATTAATCAACCTAAAATATGATATCTATCTTATGATTTGGATTAGACTATGTTATAGGATGGATTCAGTCTCAATCAGTAGTGAAAGTCTAAATCCAAACTGGAAGGAGATCTAAATGACATCAAGATTTCATATTTTTCAATAATGGCATCGTACACCTGCGTACCAGCTGGCCTTCAAAACTTGAACTAGTTCAAGCTTGGCAGTAATTTCTAGGACAGAATGAGTTCACAAAAAATAATACATGAGCAAAAATCCACATGGATATGCTAACACCTCGATCAACCAGATCACCTCCAATTAATCCATTTCATCTGGTCGACACAAATGTCAAGTGGAAAATTAGGGTGAATTCAAAAGCTTTCTGGGACAATATTTGTCAGTTACACATGTCAGACCAGATGTCAAAAGTTCCAATTCCCTACTCCCTCTGCCTTGCAAGGTAAAAGGTTTTTGGACGCCACAACTTATGAATAAATAACAGAAAGTCTCATGTTCATATGAATAATCAATAGTAAACTTACAGGGATGCGATTGTCAGAATTGTCAAAAACTATCTCAACAAAAGCAGATACCACTTGATGACCAGCGCCTTCCTGTTCATAACTCGCAAAAGGATATAGACGTGAAAAATCATAACCACATTCTAACAAAAAAAGGAAAAAAAAAAAAGGCGTAAAAAATGCATACATGGAGAAGAGCATGTCTGTCATCACTGCGCAAGTTCTGAAAGAGATCACTTAAGACAAATCGAATAGCTAAATGTCCCCGGTTTAATGATATAAAAACAAGCAAAAGTAAGCACAATGAGTAGCACACTTCAAAGTAGATAAAGTTCAGTTTATAAAAAAGATTTACAAAAAACAATTTTGTTACCATGAAAGAAGTTTGTCTTTCCAGAACCATTAGCGCCCACTGAAAATCCACAAAAAAGTGAAAATTTTCAGTTTTAGGACACATTCTTCTCAACCATCCATGTCAGCAAGTATGGACATAATGACTATATAAGTTTAATCATGCAATGCTATAAGTAAATACACAAACAACCACATTTGATGAAGATTGACAACGTCAAATGTTAGCAAAGAATTATCAATTACTTATTTTTAAAGTAGTGTCTACTTTGAGGGAAGACAAGAAAATGGGTGTATTATTCCTAATTTTCCTAAAAAGTCTGTTTACTTGGTTAGAAAGAGAAAGGATGGAGAATAAAATTTCAAATAACACACTATCGTTTTGTACATCTTTTATGTTATTCTCCATCCTTCGCCGCATATTTTTAGCCAAGTATTATTGTTTCCATACAAACATGGATTAAAATCTCAAGCGTTTCACACGTGTCCAGGCGCGCCACGCCAGCCCGGCAACGAGTTCAGAAGCGCTACGCGAGACATCTCCCAGCCTCGACGGCGCATCCAGACGCATTACGCGAGCTGCTAAGAACGGGAACAGCGGAACAGGTGATTTCTAACTTAGACTTTAATAAGTTAGCATAGGTTAATAATTTTAATCAACTCATAGCTATGATTGAGATAATTTAAATAGGCTCAATTAAAGCCTAATAAAATTATCTCATTAATTTAATATATTTTTTAAAAATATATTTTATTTTTTATTTTAAAATATTTAGATTAAATATTATATTTTTAGTTAATATATTTTATATTTAAAATACCAAAACTGTATCATTTTGGCCCAGGACCAAAACCTCGGCACGACTCAAGATTTTAAACCATACAAATAATTAAATTAGTTATGCAATGTAATTCTTGGTTTAATAGCTGTAATAAATTTTAATATGACAAAAACCAAGTTCAACTGTCGTCGAGGAAATCCAATTAGTTCTTGTTTGACACAACTTTGGCTCATGTAGAACCAAATTCAGAAAGACATAGATATAGTTACCACAGTTTAACTGCATTAAAATGTAGCTTAAGTTCAATTTGAGATGATGAAGCCACCCTACTGGTGGCAACAGAGAAGTAGGAAAGAGCAGAGGAAGAAGAGAAGTCATGCAGTCATTATGGCCCACTAATATGAAGCTATCCCTGTTTTAGGACCTCGCAAAAATCTCTGTAGTCTTGCAAATCTCATGCAAAGGTTGAATTCACACAAGGTCACCAATTTCACAAGCTCTTGGTGTTGTCTTGAACACAAGGTTATTGTTAAGGTCAAGAATTTTACCGCTATGGATGTTGTCCTAGGATGTAAGGGCAATGTCATCAAGAATTTGTCAAACTTTGGAGTTGTCTGGAAGTTATCTCGTGTCAGTTGGCAGGAGGAACAAGAAGTTTTGCGCGTGCCAACCAGTAGGGAACAAAATTTCAATCTATGCACATCACACTAGGCTAGAGATTTCGTCTATCAAACCTCTCCTCCCTTAAAATAGGCCATTCCTCCTCTACCTTCCCTTTATCTTCTCCTTCAAGCTATGTTAACCAAGTGAACTACATGGAATTTGATTCCCTTATACCCAAAGGGATGATACGTAGACAACTTAAATAAGTTCAAGCATTTTTTTACTTTTCAAATTTAAAAAAAGTTTAAATATTTTTAATAATATAAATAATAAATAATAATTGTGAATCTACAGTGATCCATGACCCAAATCGTAATTGAAGATTTCGAACCATGAACCGTAGCCAACTTCCAACTTCGACAGTTAAGGTTAAGGTCAAGATTTTTCAAATTGTTGAACCGGCAATTCCAAAGCGTTAAATCATCGGTGCTAAAACCATAATCAGGTATAATCCTATGCCTAAAATTTGTATTAAAGCCCACTAAACGTGTTTTGACAATGTGAGACTAAATCAAGCATTCACGAGGAAGATCGTGTTAGTATTAGCCCTAAGAGCAAATTATGAGATGATTAAGCTTGTTGGGTTCATACGATGAACTATTTGGCTAATGCGTTGAGTCTAATTTGGATTAGACCATTTTGAGTTAGACTGAAGTTAGACCCATTAAGTTAGACTAAAGTTAGGCCTATTGGATTAAACTCAAGCTAATCTTATAGTTAGACTCAATTTAAAGAAGGAATCATGATGATTAATTATGAATTAATCATGCACTTAAGAGGGGAAGATCTTAAGAGGGGAAGATAAAAAGTCAAAAACTCTTCATATTCATTAGATGAATATAAAAGGAATTTGAGATGCTTTTGGAAATCTTAGTATCTTCTTCTTTTCTCCTCCTTGGTCGAAACAACAAGAGAAGGCTCACTTTTTCTTTTGCCGAACAACAAAACAGGCTAGCACCTCTTTGTTGTTCTTCTCCAAATCGTGAATTTGTGAGACGGACGGAGCATTTTCGTTTGGATACCATAGAGGCGCGAACACTTGATCGCGTAAGATCTACATCCAAAGAAAAGTTACTATCAGGATTGCAAAGGGCACGCAACAATGGTAACTTCAATCTATTAGATAGAATCGAATACATAGTATATGGTTTTCCTTCGCATGATCTGGATCTAGTATTTGTTTTTCCGCTGGACTTTCTGCGTGTTTAGCGCACTAGATCCTTACACATCGTAATTAAACTAACACAAGTCTAAAAATACAACTCAGATCCTGAGAATGAATGTGATGTAAACAATGCATTTTTGTATGGAAAACTAAAGAAAGAAATTTATATGGAAGTCTCACCAAGGGATATGAAAGTAATTTTAATGCTTATAATTGACGAAAGTCTTATATGGACCTAAGCAATCACCATGGGCATGGTTTGGCAGATTTGGAGAGTTGTGATTGTATTGGGGTATAAACAAAGCCAAAGAATCACACATTAATTATTAAAGCACTCTTCTTCATGGGGAGTTATAACACTCTGAGTGTGTGTTGATGATACAATATAATAAGAAATGATGATAAGGAGATACAACTTCTAAGTCAATGTTTGGCGAAGGAATTTAAAATTAAAGTATTAGAAAGGTTGAAATAGTTTATTGACATTTTTATCTCCCTACATAAATATGTTACGAATATCCTTAAAGATAGGAGATCAAACTCCGAATATTGCACCTTTCTTGGTGGTAACTTTATGACATGGATAGCAAGAAATAGTAAATAGTAGTTTAGTGCAATGGCAAAATTCGAAGCAATGACTCAAGCTGTATGTGAACTACTTCAATTAAAGTTTATGATTCTTAGAAGACGAGAAAAACACGTGGGATGACACAATAAGATTTTACTGTGATAATAAGTCTATGATTAGCATAGCTCACAATTCGGTACAATATGATCGAACGAAGTATATTAGGACTGGTTGACATTTCAATAAGGAACATCTAGACAAAGGAAGAAAAACTAGAGGATGATTTGTAAATCTTGCAGACAAGTTGCTAATATAATTACTAAATAGTCCCCACGAGATGGACAGATGATCATTGCATGGGGCGTTCCTACCCTCCCCCATGCAATGGTCACTGTTCAAAAGGCAAAAAAAGTTACCCATGATTTACCTCCTTATAAATGACCATGGGAATGGTCGTGTGGGATGTCTGGGTCAGCGTAAGACCTTTTACCACTAAAAGGTTAAGTAACTCAATGTTTCAAAGTATTGAATCCAAGTTGAGAATGAAACACCTATTCATCAGCATGAAAGAGAGTATGACTTTGTAACTACATATTACTCTGGTGCGCGAAGCTTCTGTCAATGTGGATTCAGGGAAGTGTCTGAAATTAACCTAAAAACCTTTTAAATCATGGGATCATGATTCAAGGAGGTCTTAAATGGACTACATGTAACGGGGGACTGGGTTGGAAATCATAACTTTAAAGCTTCCCTAAACTACTTTATGGGCATTTATGGTGGAATTCTATAAAGTGTCTCGGATTTATCTTCAATTAAAGTAGATCAACTATTTTGAGAATTACAATTATATGAGCGGGCTAATCTTGATTTGAAAGAGAACGGTATAACTTTGGCTACGGGTCAAACTAGGAGTTAAAGCCGGAGTCTAAGTGTGTGTTCAAGTCAAAAGCATGTGTTCAAAAGCAGACAAGGAAAACATTGTCTCATAGATAGCTAACATGGAGAAGAGGATGATCAAGAAGAACAAGAATTTCACCAAGCAGGACATAAAAGGATTGTTCCAAAATAAGAACTACAAACCACTCAAGCTTGGAGTACTAGATTAAAGTCAATAGTGACCTATTCTGGTTGTAACAAAAAAAAAGGGTACTACAAGTCAAAATGCCCCAGCTTAAAGAGTGCAGATAAACCCAAGAAGACTAGAAAAAAGAAAGCACTCAAAGCCACTAATGTAGGTCCCTTGAGGCCGGCAAAAGGGAGTGAATTGCCCTAAAAATTAAATCAATATCGTCCTTGATCTTCATTGTTAATTATGATACACACATAAAAAGAATAATAAAAAGACAAGTAAAGTGTGAGACACAAAATTTACTTAGCTGCAACCAGGATAGTTGTTAATCAAAGGCAAATGAAGCACTAGCAGAAATCTCCTTCTTTGAACCAATCGTCGAAGGCGGAGAAGCCTTGTATAGGCGTTGAGCGTACAAGAATGAAAAACAAGACTGAGTTTCGAGTACAGAGAGTGTGTTGTTAAAAACTAGAAGGATCAAGACTCTATTTATAACCTACTGGTCGATCTTATCGATCTGCTAACGTGGCACATCTCGGCCACCCAGACCAGTCTGGGCACCCCCACATGGATGTGACTTATCCTCTCCGTAACGGCATCTTTAACGGCGTGCGGATAAAAGTTTATCCACTCTCGGGTACCCGAACCGGTCCAAGCGCCTGGATTTGTACACGTGGACCCAAAGTTGATCCCCACTGTAATAGCTATGCAAAGACTCATCTAGCACCCTGTGCGGTCCGAGCGGCCTGGGCAATGCATAAGTCAACATTTTCGTCTTCCGCTCTGGTCGCTTGTGTAATGTCGGACATCCGAAATAGGACTCACCCGAACCCATTTTCCTTCATACTCCTCGAGCAGGCTTCCTCCTCGGCTTCTCGTCCCTCAAACCGCAGCACGCATCTTCTCGCTCTGCCATTGTACTCTTCCGCAGCTTCTCATCCCTCAGATGCGCCGAACCGGTCGACTCAATTCCCGCGCCATCCTTCTCGTTCGCCGCGTGTTCCGCTCAACTTCTTGTGTCTTAAGCTCCTGCACACTTAGACACAAGGTTAAACGCAACATGACCTAACTTAATTTAGCCACATCAAAACCAACTTGGGTACTTACAACTAAATCTCAATAGACTAGAAATAGTTTAATAGACAATAGGAATCCTCCAATCAACTCAGCCCTAGTTCAATAGACTTGAAATCCAAATCCAATCCACTAAAGCACAAATAAACAAAAGATAGAGTCAATTTAAGCTCACCTCCTGACAACTAAAATTCGTACAAGATGAAGCTCAGTGACAAGAAACTATCGCTCCTTAGTTAAAATTCTAGAAACTATGCAATGTCTACCTAGTCTACATGCACCATCCCCTAATAATGTTGTCCAAAAGTGTATGCCCGATAATGTTGCCCAAAGACTCTTGCCTCACTTCTTCACATCTCTTGTCCTTTTTAAATGAGTGTTTCCATCCTTCATTAATCACCTTTGAGTTCACCTCGATATAGATTCTTGCCTAAGTCTTCATATCTCTTGTCCTTTAAATGTGTCTTTCCATCCTTCATTGATCACCTTTGACTTCACCTCATTATAGACTACAACCTAATACCTACAGCTCCTTGGTCAAAACTCTCTATAAGCCAACAAGGAAGGCATTCTCTACAGACTTTATCCATATTGACCCCTAATGATGTTGTCCGAAAGTGTAAGCCTGATGATGTTGCACTCCTACCTCATGGACATTAATCTGTCAACTTACCGATCTGGCCACCGATCCGTGCACTGAACCATCTTGTTTTCATGGCTACCTGGTTCTTGGCACTGAACTAGCTTTCCTTGACAATCGATTTGCCATTGATAGGGCAAGGGAAGGATTAGATGCTCACCGGGTACTTCAAACAACATCTTATGAATCCATCCCCGATGTCAATTGATTAAGTTCCGCATATGGGATTCCTCTCCCCTCCTAGCTCCTGAAGTACTACATGGAAAGACAAAACATATCCTACTGCTTCAAAGTAATAAGTTGTTGCTTCTTCAGTGGTTGTTGTTGCTTCGGATCTGCAGTTGGTTCCTGACTTTCTTTATAGAGCAAAGGCATTCAAATGGATGTGGCTTCTTTTAATACCTCTTCCCGAGATAGTATAAGATTTTCTAGTTTGTCTCGCCTTTGGTGACAAAATATCACTCGTCCACAAAAATTCATATCTTTAGGCCTTTATTAGCTCTTTGTCCAAGAGCCCACCTTACAAAGAATTTTTGTGGCCATTTAAATGTCTCGTACCATTCTTCGCCAATCACCTCCAACTTCACTTTGCTATAAACCTCTAAGCTATAAGTCACTTTTCGAGCCATCAAATCACTTCCACATCAAGTCAATCATCAACCCAACTCTACAACATTGAGTTATGAGCTTTTTGCGCTTTGTGCGTACTATGTTGAGTTCCTACACACTCAATGCATATATAAGTACTCTAAGAAAATTAATTTGTTAACCCATCAACACAACATCAAATCAATTTGGTGGAATTGGACCATACAGGTTGCACTAGCAATCTCCCCCTTACGGCCTTACCACTTGAGAGCATCATTAAACTATCATAATGCATGTAATATATGTTCACATTCTTATCTATTACATTGTTTTGTAGATATATACAATGGCATTCTTATCAAATGCATGATTCAATACATGGCACTTATGTTTGTTTTGTTGAATAAGCATTTTTTATTCTTGTTGGTATTCATTTATAGTCGGGCTGAATATATATGTGTGTGCGTGGATGTGGATGTGTGATGGTGTTTATGTTGGGGCTTCATCCCCCACTTTGAAGCAATCTTACACATTATCAATGTGGGTGTTGGCCCATTGTTTTATATTTGATATTGGGGTTTAATCCTTGCAACAAAGAGGTGATCTCACGTATATAAATATTAATATATGAATGTGTGTTTTGGTTCTGTGTTGAGGCTTCATCCTTGGAGTGATCATCCACATCAAAGGAATGGTCTCACTCATTATTGGTGAGGATTTTGGCTTATATCATTATGCTTTTGATGGTATTCAAGTCATTTATGATAGTTATTAATGTACTTTGTTCGCTACATGTTGATATTATTAATTGGTTCTAAAATTGGATTTCTTTTTTCAATGATTGAATTTTAGTGTCTTTCCCTAAGTAGATGTGGAGGAAAATGGAAATAGTTAGTTGCATGCAAACATTGCAAACTAATGCAATGATGGTAAATGAAATATTAAAGAAATATACTAGCATTGCATTATTTGTTAAGTTCGTTTATGTTAAATTCATGCGCCCTTTTTTTATGGCCCGCCTTGTACTTCTTTGCCTTCCAAATTCTCAAACCAAAGCAAGTCATTGAAGTTATAATGTGTTACTCAAAAGGTGTTAGTGTGATAGGTGAAACTTTCATCTATGTTACATTTTTTTTTTCTTTATATGGCCCAAGAGGAGTTGTGGCAATGGAGGGGGGAGGAGAGGGAAAGGAGTCGTAGTTGCCTACTTGGATGGAACAAAATGAAGAAAACTAAAGAGGGATTTCTTGGCCTCTGTTTTGATCTAAAATTGGATCCCCTAAATATGGATAGATTGAGAGGAAAGTAAAGGACGAGAAAATTAATAAAAGTCCAATATATCCCCTTTTTATCGCTAAAGATTAGCCACCCGTAAACATTGGACCACTGTCAAAACACCACCAACCGCTATCGAACCCTCACGATTATCCATCAATCAACCATCATTGGACCATTGCTAGATTCAATTGTTGGGTCATTGAACCATCGTGGGACATCTACCCTAATTTTCACCCTTCTAAATTGAGTGGAAAAGAAATCAAAAAAGAAAAGTAGAGATGAAATCAAACCACCACGATCCATTACCTAGGACTAGACCATGTTGGGTCACTGAACCATTGTTGGACATCTACCCTAGTTTTCACCCTTCTAAATTCAGTGGAAAAGAAATTGAAAATGAAAAATAGAGATGAAATCAGTTATTCCACTCCTTCCCCTCTTCCCTTCCAAGTTAACAACTTTTGATTGCTCTTTTTCCCTCTCCTTGCCTTCCCCTCTTCCTCCTCTCCTAGTTTTCCTTTCTCTCCAACCTCCCTCCCACCAAGTGGGCATCATCTAGATACATTAACTTAAGTAACACATCACTCTTGGTATACAATAAAACCATAATACCATCATGATTGTTGGGCTACAGAGTTATATACACCCTAGGTGTACTCTCATTAGTGATATACACGAAAAGCCTCCTTAAATATCAAGAACAGCATCAGATAGGTTAAAGCTACATTGCTTAGCAAGCATAACCTAAATATACTTTCTTGACATGTGAGCACTGACCAGACTGGAAGAATGTGGACCACAAAACTTGCAATGCAATGTCACTTTAGTTGCAACTAAACAATTTCAGCTCAGTAGCAATGGTCCTATAAATATCAGTGGAAATGTAAAAACATGTTAGGCTTTCAAGCCAAAAGGAGAACCGCAGGCAGCCACCATTGACTAACAAACTACTTCAGGTGAACTTCCAAGGTCACTCGACAGTTGGTCGCACTGTTTCTCTATTACTGAACCAATATATGGAAGGCATGAGAGGTTCCAAAGTGCAGACCATCAAGCAACTTTCACAATATCATCGACTGCAGCGTGATTGAGAAAGGAAAAAAAAAAATTAAGAGAACAAGTTCGTCAGAAAGGAATTACCAACACAGTTAACTCTGGGGCTGAAGGGCTCGGTAGAGACCTCCTCCTTGTAACTCTTAAAACCTTCGATGATAACCTAATCAAAAAGTTTTGGAAGGCAAAGACCACAATTTAGTAGAGAAAAAATCAAGTTCAAATATCATCGAGCAAACCTGACGTAACAACAGACTACCAACACGATTGCGGACCCAGGGGCGGAATTTTACCTGCTTTATATGCATCCTGGAAGCACGAAGGTATCAGAAATGCAACATCCTGAGATAGCAGGAGATGAGTTAGACCAGCAAGCAGAGTAACTAGGGTTTCAGCTTACTAGAGTAGCAGGTCCTAGAAGTAGAGGAGGGCGTGGAGATATGGAACAGTAGGAAGAAGCAAGAGAAAGGAAGAGGAACACAGATCACAGAACCAGAAACTCTCTCTGCTTGTGGCCGAATGGATCGAGCGATTCTCTGGCTCTTCGCAGCTAGGAAGACTCGCACAAGAAAGAACTGAAACAAAAGGCGGGGAGTGGGTGGGTACAGAGATCGACTCGAGTCGAGTCGGGAACACTTTTGTTTTAACGTTTGTTTTCAACTTTATTTTCTTAAAAATAAAATTTAATGATTAGGATGAAAAATTAAAGTTTTGTCATGTTTAACAAATTAGAGGTTAGTGGTGAATAACAAATATTAAATTTTATTTAATTTAAAATAAATAAATAAATACGAAATTGAGATATTTTTATGTTTTATTTTACAAATTAAGTTTATGGAAATTAATTTTATAAAAAAACATTCTCTAAATTTATTAAATTAGATAAATAGTGAGTGGGACAACACAAACGCGTTAGAGGTCTAAGGGATTCAGGTCCTAGTAATAGAGTTGACCAAACTTTACTAGTTTATGATTTTTAAATTTAAACCATATAGTTACATATGCTAAGTGGTATGTGAGGTCTAAGGGATCAATATCGAATTAGTAAGGAAAATTTGAACTTAACTAAGCACTTAGCAACTTAAAGTAAATAAGAAAGTCTTAGAGGGGTAAACTCAAATAAATTGAAAGTATTAAAGTAGTAAACTCCAAACAAACGTGAAAATCTTCAAGAAATGAATTCTAAGCAAATGTAAAAGTCCTAAAGGATGAGGTTTTAGTAAATCGAGATTGATATGTATTAATCATAGAAGGAATTCCCGGATACATGGGGATTTCTTAGCGTAAAGGAATGAATGGAATTTTTAACTATACGAACAATGTCAATCTATCACACTAGTTGATTGTTAATAATATTTTTAGCCTTAATTCCAAATAAATTTATTTAAGTCAACCGTTATAGTCGATTGGTGGTCATGGTACTAAACTAGAATAAAGCATTAGTAGATAGAGTTGAAGCAAAGTTTGAATTCTGGCAAATCAGTCGAAGAGCAAGTAGTTGATTAGAAAGGAGCAAACAGTCGGACGATGAGTGGGATTTAATCAAGAATGGTAAC
>JBBPFP010994941.1:0-13818 GCA_037974795.1 Kaempferia galanga | reverse complement strand
ACTGCTTCACTCTCGAGTTACTACGTCTTCTGAAGTGTTATGAACGCGTTCTATAACTGCTATGCTGCCGCTCCGAGCTTCCGATAGTCATCGGCAGACCGACATTAACTCCCGAGTTCATCCGGATTATCATCATACGAGTTGGTAACAATTTAATTAAATTGCACTTTATTTTTACTTACAAATATAAGGAAGTGTAGGTTGTTATACTATCCTTTTTCTTGTTGTACTCAATTTACTCTTCCAGAGTTACCGGAAGAGGTTTTTAGTGGATTGCTCAGTGATAAGATTCGGAAAATCGTGAGCCTTCGAGTAAGAGTAGCCGAAGGCTCCGAACGAAGTAAATATCTGTCTTTGATTGCGTATCACTTTAATTTCCACTACGTTTTCTCTGATTAATTTTCGATTGATATTCACCCTCCCTCTATCGAACCCTACGATCCTACACTTATTATATAATTTACAAAACAAAATATCGATAAAATTGATGAAAATTGTAGACAACTATCAGAAAGAGAAGTAGAAAGAAGCATAGATTGTGTACCTCAACAAGATTCCTAACTTTTATTTTTAATCTTTTTACCAGCTAAAAATTATGGAATTGAGTAGAGAATTTAATGAATCTTAAATTTACAATGTATGATATATGGAAAAAAAAATCTAGGAGTTGAATGTGAGAAGATAAAAAAAATCATGTATAATACATAATCAGCCTCTCTAAGAATACATAGTGATGGTAAAATTGTGCTTATGTGATCTAATTGTTACGATTTGAGTCGCAAAAATAAGCACTTATAATATAAGATAAAATTGCATACAAAAGATCTTTCCCAAAGACTCACATTGATGAGAGCTTTATCCATCAAACTGTTCTTTTATGGGCAAAAGTCTAAAGGACATTTTTTTTATTCAATTGTCAAAGGGACGCTCTATATTAATTTTTTATCAAAAGAACGGTCTTACTCCCATATACAATATATTACCTACCTATCTTCCACTGCAGAGTAATAATTATTATTATCTTTCTCCTATGTTTTCCATCTAAATTGGCACGTTGTAGCAACTATAAACTCATAGCAACTGCATAGTTGTAGCAGCTATGGTTCTGTAAGTGCTACACAATAGTAGCAACTACGATTTCGTAGATACTACAATATGGAAAAAATTTAAAACAAATTATTCGAAGCCTTTGAAAATGATTTAAATGATATTTTTTGAGTCAGAAATCAAGCTATTACAACTTTCATCTCATAACCAGATATCTGAACAAATTTCGATTTAATATATTATGTGTCCTATGGTTCAACTTAAGTCATAAGTTATAACCACTCAAAATTTAGTCTAAATGTTAAATTTTAAACTTTGTGAGGTCATAACTTTTTTACTTGAATAAACTATACAACACATAATATATCAAATCGAAACTCGTATAGAGATCTACAACTAGTTATTAGGTAGAACTTGTAACGGTCAATTTCAGACTAAAAAAAATATCGTTTAAATCCTTATCGGAGACTCTGAACAATTTTTGTCTTAATTTTTTCATATTGTAGCAGATACAAAACCATAGTTGCTATAATTGTGTAATGGCTATGGGTTTATAGCTGCTACAACACTTCGATTTAGAGGAAAAAATATAAAAGAGATAATAATATAAATCAATTACTATTGTATAGTGGAGGTAGTTGTATTGTAATATTATGGCAAAAACTGATTACACTCATTCCAGACGCTTCTCACAACCCTTTCTCAGATTATATGAAGGAAGGTAAATCACAGAATCAACTTATAGTGACCGTCAAGCAAATAGGGATGGGATAAGTTTTTTTTTTCCGAGGACATGTGTGTGGTAATTGTATATTAGTAAATTACCTTAAAATCCCTAATAGCAAACTCAACTTCCTTCTCACTCCCTGCGTAAAAAATTTGTTCCTACTCCCTGTATACAAATTTGTCTTTGCTTCAACTCTCTAATGCACACCAATTTACCTAATTACTCTCATTTGTCTAAAATAAGATATAATTCCTTCTAAATTCATCATCATTTAACTAGAATCTATTTTTTTATCAATTAGGCAGCTCCGATCGATTAGTTGTGAGCAAACTGATTATAACTATAAAAAGTCCAAAATGAGGTATAATTCCTCCTAAATTTAGCATCATTTAACTCGAATCGAGTATATTTTCTATTCAATTGAGTATGACTCTTTTTTCGTCCGATCAATAGATTAGTAGCGATTGGTTTAGATTGAATCGATTGGTTTAGATTGAATCGATTGGGTCAATCAATTCAACCTAAGTCAATTGATTGGTATGAGCTCTCAATTGCTTGGTCGAGCGTAAAAAGAGTTGTGCTCAATTTAATATAAAATATACTAAATTCTCATTTAAATGTGTTAAATTTAGGAGTAATTAATTATATCTCAGTTTATACAAATGAGAGTAATTTGATAAATTGGTGTGCATTAGAAAGTTGAAGCAAAGAAAAGTTTACATATAGGGGGCACAGTTCTTATGATGTAGGGATTTAGAAGGAAGTTGAGTTTGCATACAAAAAATTTAGGACAATTTCCCCCATTGTATATTTAGCGTCTTTTTAATAAAAAAAAATTACCCTTTGATATTAGAGAGCTGGTAAATTAATATATATATTAAAATGTTAAAGTAAAGAAAAGTTTACATATAAGGACACAAGTCTCGCAGAGACTAACAAGGAAGTTGAGTTTGCATAGAGGACAATTTCCCTATTGTATATTTAGGGTATTTTTGATTAAAAAAATAAAATTTAACCTTCCTTGGTATACTAAGAAAAAAATTTTGTAAGCCTAGCACAAGGTTGCCAAAGCGTGCAAGAAGTCTCCCAGTTATACAAACTTGCAGTACATTGCCCACAATGGATAAAGATCAATCCAACTCGTTTTGGTGCCTTCAACGAATTAAAACCAAACGGGAACGCATCAACATCATTAACCGTGTGCTATATATTCTAGTCGAATCATCTATCTCGGTGGAAGAAGCCATGGATGCCTCCTCTGAGCCAAGTTACGATGCCATAACCAGGGCAGCAGTGTTCATTCTGGTCCAGTTCCTGGTATATCTCATCCTCGCAAAATCATCCAGCATCTTTTCCTCCTCGCCGGCCAGATCCCTTAGCTTTAGGCGAATCCGATCGGCAAGCATTCGCAGGCTTTTCGCCCCATTCTCAGACTTGCCATCCGGGGAAGAAGAATGAGCTGCTAGTGATGAACATATCGTGAAACATAATGTATCATTTTGCTCAATGAAAGCGTCTCCACTTGTAGTTTGATACAAACAGTGCAATAAACTGCTTATTTGAGCTATCACTTGTGAATGAGAATTGTGAAGTCTTAACGATCACTTGAGGTGTAAATTTCAACTTAATTTTTCTAGGGTTCCTCCTCGCTGATGGAATCACAGTGCTGCAGCTAGAAATTGGAAGCTTTGGCTTCAGCTAAATGCATTTGTGATACCAAGCAACCATCCTGATGTAGAACATCGATTAGAGAGGACAAAAAATACGAATTATTCGAATTGGTAGCAAAAACACCCAAAAAAATTTTGATGATTTTGCATCAAGAACAGAGGAACATAATTTTAAATAGATTATAATTTTAAAAAGTTATATTAAAAGACCTAAGATGTATTAAAATAGATTATAGTTTTTCTTTTCCTTCTTTGGTAGGGGATTAGAGGGATGATAGCATTTCAGGAAGAAAGGACGTCCACAAATGCACAGAGACAGTCGTTATGCTGCTTAAACAAACTCTCGAACATAAAACCTACTAAGAGAAGCAATTATTCATCTTCAGGAGCAGTAATGGAGATCCCACAGCGTGCCTCGCTTAACAAACTCCACTGGTTTTCTTGTTACGCTGCACCAAGGCCTTCCAATACTTGGTAATCTCTCTAATGCTCTTGTTCAAGACCTCGGGTTGCTCAGGTTTCTCCTCGACCTGGACGTGGGCGATCGCCGTCGACGTTCGAGTCCACCGGTGCTCCAAGTCCAACAAGACCTTCTGGATGTCGATCACCAAGCGCTCAGCAAGGCTCCGGCTGAAGTCCTCCCTGATCACAACACGAAGGACCGCAACATGCTCGGCGTCAGCCGGCATGGTGTAGGCTGGAACAATCCACCCAAACCTCCTCAAGCTCTCGGAGACGTCGAAAACTGTAAACTTGCTTGAGTCCTTGAGCGAGAAGGCAACAAGAGGCACGCCGACATCCTTGGAGACGATCTCAAACCTTCCTGTTGCCTCGATCCCGGCCTTCAGTACCTTCATATTATCGGTGCAGTTTTCCATGATGTTCCTGTAACCCTGCCAAAGGAGGTTTCAGTACCTCAACAATGATTGAAGTAAATATGCAAGTATCTTAGATACCTCAAAGCCCAAACGGATTAACTGGTAGTATTGGGCAATCACTTGACTGGATCCTGCAAGAACAAGATGACAAAGTTGTCTTGATCACATTATCTCTATCTCACTTGTCTATTATAATGTCGTACCTTTAGAGAAGTTGAGAGTGAAAGTAGGTTGGTCAGCTCCAAGATAATTGATATGGAAGATAAGCTCTTCAGGCAAATCCTCCTTGTTCCTCCACACAACCCATCCTACTCCCGCATAAACCAAACCATATTTGTGGCCACTGACATTTATGCTTTTAACCAGAGGTAGCCTGAAATCCCATTCCAACTCAGGGTACAGGAAGGGCGCTATGAATCCACCACTAGCAGCATCAACATGAATCGGTATATCCCACCTGAGGAGGATGGATAAATTGGTACTCAACAAATACCATATGAGAGTTTTCTTGGGACACTATGTATCAACTCTTGAAATTGAATTTACTTACCCAGTTTCTTGGTTTTTGGCTGCTAGGAGATCGTTAAGAGTCTTAACATCTTCAAACTCTCCAGTGAGAGTTGAACCCAAGATGGCAGCAACACAAATAGTATTCTCATCAACCATCTCCACTGCCTTAGCAGGGTCCATCACATAATAACCCTCTTTCAATTTCACTTCTTTTAGCTCTACTTCAAAGTACCTGGCAAATTTCTCCCAACAAACCTGGATATAGCATACAAATCAATTAAATCATCCATAGAGGTTTGAAGATGGTTTATGGACACTCAGAATGAGCTAATCAAGTTACCTGAACATTTGCTCCAGTAACAATGTTGGGTTTGTCTGTAGGCTTCCCCTCAGCCTTTCTTCTGTTCTGCCACTTCCTCTTGAATGCAAGCCCTGCAAGCATGATAGCTTCTGAGGAACCCACTGTCCCAACTCCAATAGCTGTTTCATCATCCCCAATCGGTGCATTAAAAAGATGGGCTATCATGTTGACACAACGGTTCTGGAGGAGATTTAGACACCCATTATTTGCAGAATCAGAGTTAAATACGTCACTGTTGCACACCACATACAAGCACTAATAACATCCTTAAAGACATAAAAACCCACTTAACTGCACTACTTACAGAAACAAATATATTATTATTCTATTACTGAGTTAGTCATATGATTATGGTTGAAATATAGATCCATAGAGAAAAACAGATCTAATAGTGACTGATGTGGTGGATGGGGGAGCCCCCATGTGACTGGAGACGGGTCAAAGCTCAAGCAGAGGTGGAGGTCAAAGTGATTCAAAGACTCCTCCGATTTGATCCATCTGACTCCTCAGGACTGGTCACCCAACTCCTCTTACTCGGTCACCCGACCCAATCCATCCGATTCCTCCTACTTAATCACCCAACTCCTCGACTCAGTCCATCTGACTCCTCGGGGCTGATCACCCAACTCCTCCCACTCGGTCACTAGACTCCTCTGTCCCATTTCATCCGAGTCCTCTTACTCGGTCACCCGACTCCTCCGATCCGGTCACCAGACTCCTCTAAGTTGGCTAGCAGGCTCCTTCAGCTCAGGCATCCTTGGTTGGGCCTACATCCTATGTGGCTCACTAAACCGTTTCTCCTCGGAAGACGTGAGCAACGTAGTCGTTTCTCCCGAAGGACGTGAGCAACATAGTCGTTTCTCCCAAAGGACGTGAGCAGCTTAGCCATTTCTCTCGAAAGACATGGGCAATGTAAGCATTCATTTTAGAACGTATGGGTAACGTAAGGGCACTGTCACAACTCTTTAAAAGGTCGCCTATTTCCACAGGCACAGGTACCCACAAATAGACATTAAAACTCCTCTACTATTTTATTATTTTTCACCTAATTGAGTGTCAGAGTCACCTTTCCCTAGCCTCTATGCTAACTTGAGCGTCGGAGTGGTAGACCAAGTCCAACCTCAACGGCCATTCAAATGTTTGTTCAAACATTGCGATCCCCTTCTCCATCATATCATTTGCAACCTTCTCCATGACAGTTGCTCTTTGTTGACTCACCCTTCACCCGACAGCAATCTCAGACAAGAGCAGTGACCTTTTATTTACTTAAATTTGTGGCACATACAGAATCTAACCAGGAAGAAAAGATGACCAAACAATTTATTTTGGTTGACAAAGTGCTCAAACGATCTTGAACCACAACAGTATTTGGTTTTACAAGCTTGCCATAAGAACTTCTGATCAAAATGCATCTCTTTTTTGGTCAGGGAACAAAATATGTTTTTGAATAAAATAATCCGATGAGAGATACCATTCATTAAGATAGTTCATCAACTCTATAGCAAGGTGCCCAGTTGGTCACAGGGTGACAGATTTATTACAATAAAACAAAAAGATGCCTCCACTCTCAATTAAAAGTATTTTGCCAGCTATTTGCAAAAAGAGTAAAAGAAAACATCCTAAATTTTGTGAGGCATGTCGTCACAACTTCACTAATAACGAGTCTTGGAAGAAGGTCCAAACCAGTTTGTAACAAGAAAAGGCAAAGTAATAGTATACAGGTAGTAATGGTTACGTAGGCCCCAGACATTGGTGACAGAATAAAACTGAATGTTTTTGCAGAATAATACGACAGGAGAACGATAGATGTATCCTAAGATCCTGTTGAAGCCATTTTTTAAAAAAGATTTTGCACTTCAGTGATGATGTGAAAATCAAAAGATTTTGCATAGTATATCTAAAGCTCACAAATTTATTAATTGTTATAGTATTTCTTACATTAAGTTTCTAACAGAATCAATTTTAAAATTTGTGAGCACGATTTCGCTTTTCTTTCTGAGAAACAAAAAGGAGCTTTTATTAACAGGGAGGAAAACAACCAAGTAATTCATATCTACTGAACAAAGCAATTAGAGTGATAGCTAGAGGATTTAAAACTAAGCCATCAAAGGATCGAAGAGAACCAATGATTCAACTCGCCAAACGAGTCTTTTAAGCCAACAAAAATAGCAGAAGATGGCACACCTGGAGCTCAGTGGTGACTGGGTACTCATCCATGTCGACATAGTTCTTATTGACGGCGTCCATGATCAGCTTGTCGCACTCCGGCTCCATCCACGTCGTCACAAATGACGCCAGGTTCAGCCTCGGGTTCCCGTCCAGCATCAACTCATCGTTGATGATCTGATAAGCCGCCTCCTTGGGGATCGACTGTGGCGGCATCCTAAACCTGCGCCGCCAAAACCAACACAAATCACCAAAAAAACACAACAAAACTTCAATCCACGATCCCCGCGCCACCAAACCCAACCGATAAACACCCTGACGAACGTATCGCGACGCGAACGTGAACTGGATCGACTCATCCAGGTTAACCGTCTCAACCTCCGAGATCGCCATGGCCTCCGCATTGTTACAAGCTCAGATCGAGGGTTTGATTCGCGTTGAGCGGCATGAGGGAGTGGAAGCGATCGAATAAAATAGGTTAAGGAGATCCCAACAAAAAGCGGTGAAGTACCTGGGAAGCGAAGCGCGGACGTAACGCGAGGCGAAGGTCGAGTGAAGCGACTCGTCGCTCTGCAGCTTGGCTGTGCTCACCGCCATCTTACTCTCACCGGCGTCTGCAACCGCGACGTCGTCCTGTAGGTCATCCCCTTCCCTGCCGATTTAAAGGGAGGCGAGGGCTGGAGTGGACGTCGGGGAGGTAATTGCACCGCGATGGAGGTGGAGTGCTTGACGCGTGACAGAAGCGTGTTGGAGCCATTTGTCAATTTTTTTTGTTTATTGTAACCAGAAATTTTAATTCAAATTTCCAATCTACAGCGCGTATGTGACACACATGACATAATAGCTCTTCATTGTTATGGCTAAATTTGAGAATTTTAAAATATCATTCTGTAAATTCTCAAAAACAATTCAAAAATCCGAATTTTATTTAGTAAAATATAAAATAAATTTAAAAAAGATTTTGTAAATCCAAATCTGTATAATAATTAATTTAAAAAATTAGAATTTAATTCCTTACTGAATTAAGGGCACCTTATTCATATCCGTCTATACTTTCCGCAGGTGAAAATTATGTCAATTAGCATAAAATAATTATTGAAAGTCCGTCTAATTCATTTTTGGACAATAATCAATTGACAATCAGGAATTCTTTTTTATTATAATTAAAAAAGGCCATCTTTTTTATTTTTATTTTATCAAAATGCACTCTGCTACATCCCATCTACCCTATTAAATAAATATATTATTTGATATTATCTCCTCTTGTACCATTAAATTTTAAGTCAACTGAGCAATTATATGAATAAGATTAATAATTATAAAATTATAACAGTTACACCCGACCTCGTCAACCGTTTATAAAATTATACAAGTACTCTCAAGTATACTATTTAATATTATTATCTCTTGACTTACATAAATCCTGAATCGATCAGGTAATTATATGAATATGCTAAGTCTATATTATAGCAGTTATGAATCAATATATACTTAATTTATTTAAAAATATTTACATTATAATAGTTACAGTTTCATAATTATTATAATATGAAATTTGATTTAAAATTTAATTTGTGTGGGAGGAATACTAATTTATTGTTCTTAAAAATAACTGTATTTATCAAATGGTGCTCTCTTTTATAAGAACATCTGCAACGGTTATAACGTGAGCGTTCAAAGCAAGCGTTAATGCCACTGTGCAAGAACTTTTTTATTAAAAAAATTTTTTTATATAAAAAATTATAAATAAATAAATAAAATTAGTTGAAAAATAATATTTAAATACTATCATTTATTTTAAATTCTTTATGTTCGAGTTTCCATCAGTAAATATATTTGTGATACAGGAAAATGGGCTAAGACCTGTCAATGTTTATATTGCTAGAGTCAGAATCTCACTTGAGCCGAAGCATCTCTCTGCATTGGCCAATTTGAGGGACAATACTCATAAAATGCACTCTTAGTTCCTAATAGTCTGTTATTCCCTCCTACCAAGTTGATTGCTTTTCAATTGGTATCCATTGATTGTATTGCATCTAGAGGATCTGCTTGTTCTATCACTCGGGTGTGGATCTTCTTACATTTTTTCACTTTTTAGAAAATGTTGTTAGATGTTCACATCTCCTATGTGTCAATACTTTGGAAGCTTCATTTGTTAAATATTCTTTCTCCTGTTTCTTTAGCAGAGTAGCACATAATTTTTGGTTTGAACCCGTCTAACTGAGTAGATTTCTTCAGACCTGGTTCGAGTCTTGCATTTGAACATTCAAATAGTTCCTTGATGAGTATGACCGCATGCACTCCTTTTAATGATCTTGGAGTGTATTCTGTATTTGCTTATGTTTAGCTTTGCTAATTTCCATGTTGGACAAAATCGTATGTTCAATCATTGGTATGTAATGTGTTCTAATTATACAATGGAGGGATAAGATCTTGAGCCAATCCCAAATAGTTGACGCTAATATGACTTGACTATGATGATTACATGTGGTCCTTTTTTCTCTTTAATTTGCAACACTTGCAACACAGTGAATATGTCAAACATAAGCCTCCCTGATTCATATTTCAATATGCATTTGCATATCGATATGTAACTTCCCATGGTTGAGAACTACACTGCTCAAATGATAAACCATGTAACTGATCAACCCCCTTCATAATTTTGTTCCATATTTGCTGTTTATTCTACTTTATCTAACTGGTATCTTGATCAAATATTCATAGCCACGACGAGGATGCTTTGAGATACGAGAGGAAGGCGGTCAAATTTTTGTATCTTTACTGGTGATTCTTCTACAACATTGCTGCATATATGTTGGCCATAACAACTTGTAGTTCAATCTCACACTGGTCTCTTGTTCACTTTCGTTTATTTTTAATTGATTCAATTTATCAATCATCTGTCTCTACTAGCACACAACTTGAGCATGTTTCGTCAGTTTTGATGAAGTCAACATCTTATCTGGCAATATATTTTATCCTGCTGTGTTTCTTCACAGAACATGTTGCGACCCTTTACTCCCATGAAGGAGCTTGACATGAACGGAGTGATCAAAGATATTGTCAAGAAGATCACCTGAATGAAAATCTACATGATCTGTGCACTCTATTTTGGTGTGGCTGCAAGTTGTAATACTAATCTGAGTAAAAGATTCAGTCGAAATCTGTGTAGATTGGTTGGAGATCTGGTAGTTAGCTTTCGCAGGTACCTGAATTGTGCTTCTACTGAATCTTTTGATGGCTGCAAGTTGTGTTATGAAGCTGAGTAAGTGCATTCTAATCCAAACTTATTTTGACGAGTTGGCATTGTTTCAAGTGTGGTTATATCATTTGGTTTCTTTGTTCCTGTTCGAGTGGCAATGTTTTGACTTGTTGCTTCGATATTTCTATTCTGTTCTGTAAGTTTGATCTTGTTAGTTGTTAGCATATTCCAGCCTCTATGCAAATCGTGGTTCGATGTTGTTAATTCCTTGCTATGGCTATGGCTGTGTGTTCTCTTGGAACCTCTTCTAACTTGAATCATTTCTTAGGAAGATGAAGAGGTGGAGGGTTCCTATCATGGTTGGAGGAGAGGTGTTAGGTCACTAGCAAGGGACAGTGGGGTTAGCTCGATCGTTGTTAGCTCGATTGAAATGTCGACGATCTCCGTCAGTTCTTAACACACTCAAAAATCATAGATCCAATATGATATGATGGGCAATTGGTATATATGGAGATTGGGACGTCGACAATTGGTATAGATTGGGAGGATCTCTTATTAAGAGCCCTCGACTGTAAGTCAAATTAGAATTTTTATGAGGTTGGATCCTTGGTTAGAAGAATTGGACAGATTAATTGATTCGAAAATTTAGATATCTAAATTGAAAAAATATATATCCAAATAAATAATCACAAAAGGACTAAAAGTATTGCAAAATAGAGCAAAAGAACATTCCCCCCTGACTTCTCCATCTCCGATCTGAAAAGGTCACAGTCGATAAGAAAAACACCTTTTTTTCCTCCCTCTGCCACTTAAAAATCCTTTTTTCGTCGCCACCACCGGATCAGCCGCCTCGCCATGGCCGCCGGCGAGGAGACGAAGAAGAAGCAGAAGCACAAGGAGGAGAAGAAGAAGCACAAGGGGGCGGAAGGTCACTTCAAGACGAGCGGCGACGTGAAGGGCATCCGCTTCGGGGCGCAGTTCGTGGTGAAGTCGTTCACAGTCCGACAGGCGGCGCCGCTGGAGCTCCTACGTCTGCTGGACATCCCGCCGACGTGCCTGGCGCAGTGGCCGGGCCTGCCGTTCCCGTCGACCGCCGCCTTCGTGCCGACCAACTTCACCGTCCTGGCGCAGCACGCGTGGCGCACGCTCACGCTCGGCCTCGGCACCAGGAAGTCCAAGGTCGTGATCTTCGTGTTCGAGAGCGAGGCGATGCGAGCGGCGGTGGACCCGCAGTGGCCGCGCGTCCTGCTGCTCGGCGACGTCAACCGGCTCCTCATCCGCGGCCTCGCCGGATGCGAGATGTCGCGGTTCAAGTTCCGGAAAGGCTGCCTCACCTTCTACGTCTACGCCGTGCGCCGCCTCGGCGCCGCCGGGTTCGCCTGCGCCGACGACCTCCGCAGAATCCTCGAGGCCGTCGTCGCGCTCAAGGACTTCCTGGACCACACCGCCATGCTCGCCCTCCCCAGCCACCGGAGCATCATCTTCCAGAATCCGTCGGCGGTGGCGCAATGAGAGATCGCCATCCAAGATGAGAAAATTTTCAGTAAAAATCGTTTTTTTTTTGTGTTTGCTCCCTACGAATTCTTCAAAAGCAACCTCGATTCGATTGCATTGTACATCACCTTGCAAAATCCGGCGGCGGCGTCGCTCTGAGTTCGCGATCCAAGATATGATGGTAAAAATTGTTCCTTTTTTCTGTTCCTGCATTCAAACTCATAAAATTTGATTGCCCTGAACAATAGATCGATCATTTGTTGTCCATCTAATTGTTCAAAAAGAGATCTTGCTTTGTTCTTCAAGCTGTAAATCGTTAGAAATCATGTAAAAAGTCTGTTTCCCTCTATTATTTCGTTGTCAAAACAAACTCAAATTAAATATTCATCATTTAACCACTTTATTTAGGTTGTCATTTCATTTCATTTTGTTAAAGTATTTTTGTTCAAGTTGACAACCGTAGAAATTGTTGTTTACAACTGTATACAACTATCAAACTAGTGAAAAAGAAATAAAATGTCAACTTTATCAAAACTATTTGAATTTAATTAAAATCATTTTAATTTAATATAAATCGCTTTAAAATTATTATAAAATGATTTCGATAAAGTTAAAGTGATTTTGATTAAGTTTGAATAATTTTGATTAAGCTTATAAAAATATTTTTATATAATAATTCCCCAATATAACTTAGATTTATTAAAATTATTTTTAATTTAGTTTAAATCATTTATGGATACTTAGATAAATTTAAATAATTTATTATGAAAAATATTTTAATATAACAATATTCTAACGAAACAATGTAAATATTTGTTGTAGCAATTGAAATAAAAATTATTTAAAAAATAAAAAAAATACTGAAGTATTATTTTATTTTTAAAAATTTAAATGATAATTAAGAGTTTTTTTTAAATTTTTAAATTTAAAAAATCTAACAAACTTATAATATTATACTGATTAAATAAAAAGCAATATATTTTAAAAAGTAAAATTAAGTTATTCTTAATAAAAATCATCATTTAACTGAAAATTAGTATATTCTTAATTTAAAAATTAACAGTTTACTAAACTGCACAAGAAAATTTCAATATTTTCCATTTTACATAACCAACTTTCATAATTTCAAAAAGCACATATCATATTCCCGTTAAATCCCTCTCTTTTCGTGTTTAAATTTTTATTCTACTTATTTCAAAACTAATGACTTTTAGTTTACGTTATCGTCGAATTGAAATATAAATGTGTGAATAAACAAAAGTGATTGATGGACACTTCAAATCATTTGAAATTAAAATAAATATACTCGTATAAAAAACGGCAATTTATCAAAGGACGTACTCAGGTTATAAAAATTACCAAAAGGCGTATCCCACTTTCAAATTTATCAAAAGGCACATCTGTAACAATAAAATCACAATAATACCCCTCCCGCTTTGCATGCATGCAAAAATAAAAACATGGCTACAGGAATTCGAACCCAGGTCTTTACGGAGACAATATAAAACTCTAACCACTAAACTACAGCCACATTCATTTAATAAGCTATTATATATAATTATATTCATAACGTTATGACCCAGGGCCTGATATCAGAAAATATCAGGCCCAACGTGGGCCTGATATGCTAACATATCAGGCCCAAGGTTGCCTTATTTTGCTGATTTTTGTTTTTTACATTGTAACACCTTAAATTCGTCAAAAAAAATAATGGATAGCAAATTTGAACTCCTTGCAACCTCAGAAATCCACAGGAATTGAAA
>JBBPFP010994730.1:0-26501 GCA_037974795.1 Kaempferia galanga | reverse complement strand
CTTCGAGGCATACACGATGGATGGCATAGAGACGAGCCGCTGGCTTGTATGCATCCGGGGGACGAAAGCTGAACGAAAGAGGCTTGAAGGCAAGAGGTCGAGGCTGCGAGGAAGAGTTGAGGACAAGTGCATGAGTGGTTGTACTGGGTACCAGTCGACTAGTGCATGTACCAGTCGACTGGTGGGGTCAATCAACTGGTGGGGTCAGTCGACTGGGAGCAAAGAGAATATTTCTGTTCACTCAACCCATGTGGAGCAATCGACTGGGCAGTCGACTAGTGTATAGCCATTGGGTTGTAATGGCTATATATCCACGTGGGACCAGTCTAAAGTTAGCAATCGATTAATGGTGGCAATTCAGCTACGTGTTCTAGTTGGTTGCCTATATAACCAAGCCTTGGGAGCTTGTTATGGTTGATGAGATTAGAAGTGGTTAACCCAAATCAATAGTCTTCCACACCTAAGCACTTCCGAGAGCTTGGTCGAGAGTGTTGAGAGGTTTCTCCACTGACAAGGAGGTTGTGCTAGCTGGTGTTGCCGGGGTTTGATTCGCCGAAGGATCGAGGGGTCGTTCACTATACGGACACGCCGTGGAGTAGGAGCAAGTTATCTCCGAACCACGTACATCGTCGTGTGTTAACGGTTGATTTTCCTATTCTTGTCTTGTGTTTTAATTTTTAGATTTCTGCTTGTGTTAACCATTGTAGGAAGAAAGCCACCATCATTTGATCGCCAACAATAATTATATTTTTTTATTTTTAAATACTTAAATTAAAATTTAACATTTTAATTAATATGTTTTATTAAAAGTAAATATTATAAAAATAGTGATTATTTATAATATTATGTATAAAAATAATAAAATAAATTCAACCGCCTAGGCACTGTCTAGGCACCACCTAGGCGGTAGGCGGTCACTAATTGCTCCGCCACTGCTTACCACCATTTACAACACTGTAAAGGCATGAAGCCTCCTTTAGGATCTTGATCACATTGATCCTATTTAGCTTGCTAAGTTATGTTCTCAAGTAGATTTTAATGCCAACCGACAAAGAATATTTGTTAAACTGCCTTTAAGTTGTCTATTGACTATATCTACAACACAATTGGAGCACAACAAAAATTATGAGTGAATCCACCATGCAATAGCAGTCCAATCTTTAATGTCGCATAAATGCTTTCACATGTTTGAGTTCCATCACATGTAGGGCTTTGGAGTTTGGATTAAAGCACTTCTCTTTGATAATGCTTAAATGTTTCCTTTACATTTTGCCTATAGGGGGTTTTAGAGGTGGTGGATAGAGTTTTATCAATTCTTATTAGCTGTGTAGTAGCACAGTTTAAAATCTTGTACCATGTCAAGTGAAACTGTTGAAACATATTGTTAAATTATCGAAACTCGATATTACTTGAAAGCGAGATAATGTCTCATGTGTCGTTCTGTCAATCATATTGGCGAATATCTTTTCATGTCAACACTCGATACCTCTTAACATGCAAAAATTTAGATAATGTTGTTTTTTTTTAAAAAATTTTGTAGTTTGTCTCCACAGATAATGTCAAAATCATAACACTCCAGAAAGGAAAGCTAACATTAAACTTAACTTTATAATAATTTTTTTCTTTTTCTTCTCTAACTCTTTCCTCCTTCCACCTCTAATTTACTATCAACACCATACATTAGAATGTTACGATATCAAAATAATATCATTCTAAACAAAGATCGTAGCATTGTCGTGTCGTGATTTTGAACCTTGTGTAATAATGCTTGGAATTTTGTTCAAAGTAACACAAGAGTGTTAGGGAAACTCACTGGTGCCATTTCTCTCTCTCTTTCTCTACATTTTTGAGGTTGTTTTGCCATGTAATAATGGGCAAAAACTCAATGTGAAAATTTGGTTTATGTCATCCGGTCTAAAAAATACCAATTAACTCAGCTTGATTTGAGTTTCAAATTTTAAACTATATTTAATGTAAGCATAAAAACTTAATAAACTACCTAATTAAGCATAGTAAATTATCTCCAATAGGCCATCTTCTCAAAATCTATAGTATATAACTATATATATAAAAGTTGTGTGCACAATGTGACTTCCTATCTTTTAGTAATGTATTTATGCTTTGGAATTAATGGGCAATCAAAAACCTCTATTTATTTTAATTCAATAAATTAACCACAGTTCTTTACCATCCAATTAATGTAGTACCATATCTCAACATAATGCCAGCTATGGAATGTATAAAGCTTTTGAGTACCCATAGAGAAGTAAGAATACCATTCTCAGTTACTAATGTTACTCCAATGCTTGACTTTTTCTTCAAGCCCATATTTTTGAAATTGCTTCAAATTAGTTAATTATTTTATATTATTTATCAATAAAATATAATTTTCTTATTTAATGATATATTCCTATTGGTACAATATACACAAAATCCTTGTTTTAAATCTCGTGTTGGGCGAACCGGTCGAAACGTATTGTTTCAATAAATTATCGTAACTCAATACCCCACTCGATGCAGACAATGTCTCATTCCTATACTTTATCTCCTTCCTCCTTCCACCTCCAATTTATCTCTGACACTATGCATCAAAATGTTGGCACAATACTGAAATAGAATCATTTCGGGTAAAGATGGAAACTCTGACAAAGCTCGAGATTTTGAACCTTGCTCAAAATACTCTCCATGTTTATATTCTGCTCATTCTACTATTAAAATTTTAATATTATACAAGTATCCTATTAGATTGTTGGTAAATCCTATTAATTTACCTCGTAATAGCTTTAACAATTTTAGAATGGAGAGAATAGCTTTCGATATTAAACTTTTGAGGCTAACTTAATAGAGTAAAAAATTAATGATAAATAATATTATTATGTAAGATATAATTATGAAGATATTTTTAATTAAGTAAGCAATAATGCTAAGATAATTCTCTCATTTATATTTTATGTATAACATGCAATGTAAGGGTCATTAACTCATTTAGATAATGATCATAAGTTATTTACAATGACTTTCTAAGTTGCAACACTTTCATTTTCCCTTCCCAAATCCATATTTTCTCGCTAACTCAAATAACTAATCCGATATACTTATTGTTTGTGACATGGACTAAAAACTTGTTAATCGATCCAACCCAAATCAAGTGGGCAAGCCCATACTTCAATTCTCTTTCATTCATAGTTGTCAAAGTTGTATTAGGATTGGGATTGGATAGTCAAAAAAAACAAAGATTAGTTATGTCGGATTAAGAAATGTGAAATCATACAATAGCAACAACCAAGTCTTATCCCACTAGATGGGGTCGGCTAGCATGTGTGGAATCATAATGGACAAGAAAAAAGAAGAGAAAGATATAGTAAAATCATTTTGGATATATGATTACAACAAATATAAAATCTTGAGAAGCATGGCTATTATATTTCATTACATATCCGATCATTAGTAATACAATCATATTTATAAATATAAAATTAATCTAAAAATAGATTGTAAACAATAATAAAATCATTTTTATAGTTTAGGTTAGTCGATAACACTAGTTTGTTAGTGGATTTTTGAAATAAAAGTTTTATTATTTAATATTCATTTAATATAGGATTTAGTTGGATTTTTAACTATATTTAGATCTTTTCAAGTTAAAGTAAGAGTAGTTTTAGAATTATTGTTGATTGAGAGATATTATTTCATTCTCTTTTGATCCATAATAACTCTATCGATGCATGATAACCTCACTTATCAATAGTGAGCTAGAGAAATATGATGAGGTATCATCTTCAATGACCAAAACTATCTTCCCTTCCTATGTGATTTCTTTAAAATCAACCTGGGTTAAAGGGAGGTTTTGCTCAAGGTTTTAAAATCATCTCAATTTGACTAATTTTAACTTGATTCCATTCATTTTCATTCTTAATCTGATCAAACTTTTATGGTTTCTATCAATTTATATTTGAATCTTACTAGTTTGTGTTATTTTTTAAAACTTCTCTGACTTTCTGAAATGCTGATCTTTCTGAAAAAACTTGATCTGTCATTGCGGATACTGATCCAACATGAGTGGCCCATATTGGCATTTGCCAATTTTGCCAACTATGGATGACTTGTTTTTGTCGACCTGAAGAACATGATCTTGTCAAAATTTGGTAAACTAAATTGACCTGAAACTGAATCGAACTTGGTTGTCATTTGTTACGTAGTTGGTGACAGGCTTTATGGAGTAAAGTGAGTTATAAGGGTGACTGTGCCAACAGTCACTTTGTTTGAATTCTGAATAAACCGTTCTCAATAACGGGCCCGAATGCAAAATTGTGTGAGACAACACCTTAATTATAAATTAAGTGTAAAATACATTTCGGTTACAATATTCGTAACATGTAAAAACTAACGCGTTGCAAGGCAGTATGTTCAGTCTTGCTTTTTGCTCACTGTCTGGATATAGTACATGATCAGAGCTTGGCCTAGAGGTTGAATTGTTGAATTCCAGGCAATCTTGAGTCAATTTATTGGTGAAACTGAAGTTCTGTTAGGAGATATATTATGAATATAGGTTTTTGAAGTGAATGTAGAGGAGAAATAGAGAACATGCCTTTGAAACTTACAACTAAACCAACTTCATTGTTTTAATTTCAAACATATGTTATTTAATAATAGATCCTTAACTGATATCTGATGATATTTTTTTCTCAGTTCATACTGGTGTATATACTTATAATTAAGGTTAATCACGTGTATCTCTTCATCGGGTAATCTAGGTATCCATTTTTTAAATCTAAAATCTTCTTGTACCCACATCAGTTCCATGTGACAAATTTAATATGTAAATCGAATCAAATCATAAGAAAAGTTTAGAAAATGTTTTGAATATCTTCTTTTGTTGATTGTTATTCAATTTGTAGTGACTTTTAAATTAGGGACTAGAGCAGAAATGTTAGACATGAATATTCTGAAACTCCTAGGGGCATATATAATTTTCCTGTATTTAATTTAGCTGAAGTTGGATTTATTAACAATTACCTGATTGTCTTTGGGCAATCATGATCCAGATTAATCTGGATTAGCACATTGGCCAATCCTGTTAATTGTGATTTTGTCGCTGATCTTTTCTTGGTTTGGTGGAGTTGCACTATTAATATGATAATTGATGTTACTGTTAAGATTAACATATGGTTATAGTTGGAGTCTTTCTTTGGATGTGGGGATGGACCTGTCTAGATGTTGATATATCTTCTTGATTAAACTCAAATCTTAGTATTGTTCTTAGTCTTATTGTTACAAAGTTGATTGGGATTTATGTAGGATAGCTCTTTTTTCTTTAAGGTTTTAGTTGGAGTCTTGATTTGGATGTAGGGATGGAGCTGTCTATATGCCAATATATCTTCTTGATTAAATTAAAATCTTAGCATTGTTCCTAGACTTGTTATTGCAAAGTCGATCTGGATTTTATATAGGATGTCTATTTTTTCCTAATTATGATTATTCATATATTTAACTGGATCATTACACTTAACTATGCAACTAAATAAGAAAGTAGTTGATTGACACATCATATACTTGCAAATCTTGAGACTGACAATGCTTTTTCTATATAGTTCTTTTTAAAACAAAAAATATTTTTTTGGCGTTAGTTAGCATATTTTGCTCTTCTTTTTCCTAAGGATTTTTTTGTTGCTTAAATATTTCTGTGAAGGGTAGATAACCTTCTTACCTTCTACTTGGAATGTCAGGAAGCAATGGAGAAAGCAATAAAAAATAAAGTTGCAAAAGCAGTTGTACCTGCTATTGATGTGATGTTTCAGGCTCTTAGGTGTACATCTTACCCATTCTTAAATTCTGCTTCATTTACTGTAGTTTTATGCGACATCTAAGAATTAATATTCTTTCACTTTCTTACTTCAGTGAATTTGGGGCAAAGGTGGTTCCTCCCAAGAAGATACTAAAAATGCTTCCTGAACTTTTTGATCACCAAGATCAGAATGTTCGTGCTTCTTCAAAAGGACTTACCCTTGAACTATGTCGGTGGATTGGAAAGGAACCTGTAAAATCTATTCTCTTTGAAAAAATGCGGGATACTATGGTAAGATTTTGGTCATTTTTATTTCATGCCTTATGTTGTACTCATTTCTAATGTTCTTCTGATTATATAAAGAAAAAAGAGCTAGAGGTAGAACTTGCTAATGTATCAGGAGTTGCTAGGCCTACTCGGAAAATAAGGTAATTTTGCTATTAGTTAATGATGTTTCTAATCTTTTCTTGCTTTTATTCTTATTATACACACTATGTTTGCTGTAGTGTTGAATTTCTGTAATGAAAATTTGAAATTTCTATATGGAAAGATGACAAGTTGCTCTTTCTGAAAAAAAATGTAATAGTTGTTTGGTCATTTTTGATGTTATATGGTTTACTTGAAATTGTGGGTGCCTATGATATCTGACTTATTTACGGATACCTGTGCGTCTAAGTACTCATTTCTCATCCATAGTGGTTGCAGGTAGTTAATTGAGTTTGTGTTTAGATAAACAGGGATATGTGACCCACTGCCATTTTAATATAAAACATTCAATACGTGTGTATGTGTGGTATTGAACCCCACAACGCATAACTAATAACTCTAATAACCCAAAAACTAATGCTTACTCCAGTACCAACACTCCCCCACAAACTACAACACAAATAATATCAGTGTCTACTTTGTTACATAGATTAGAAAAAGCCTAAACAACAAAATTGATAAAGACACGATACTTGTGTAGTGGCATGAAGACACAAGAATTTGGATTCATCTTTCAAAGAGTTCATCACTGGATTGTTATGAAGTCTGGAGAGAGATATTTGAAGTCAGTTATGATCTTCAAAAGGTCTCAATGTAACTCTCTCCAAAGGTTATGCTATAACTTTCTTGGCTCCCCTGTTAAATTGAAGATACTACATTGTGCATATGGATGGCAAATTGTATGAGGTTTCAGTTTAAAATAAATATATTAAGGTTCCAACATCTACCCTAATAATGGGGAGCTAATAATGGTTGAGTTGACTGTGTGAATGTTGATGATTACTCTGAGAGACGAGGATGCCAGAGGGATGTTGGTTGAAATTCTGATACTACTTGAGAGAAAGAGGATACTTGAAAAGGGAAAGATTACTACTCTAACTTGTCATTTTTTTCCTCACCTACAAAATCAATGTTGCTGAATTATGAAATAGTGGTTCCAATCATCCAAACATAACAGGGAGAAATTTTAGTAGTAGACTGGGTTGTCAGTCATTTTACTGCAAGAGAAGTAGATGTTAGAAACTATAAACTCAAACAAATGTTATCTTAACTCATGCGTATAAAAATGAACTGTATGATAAAATTGAAACTAAAGATCTTAAGGCAAAAAAGAGTAGAACAAGGAAAATTGAAGGTTGTGCAAAAATAAGTGCTTTAATTCTCTCATAATTTTTTCCTCATGCTTCTCTATTTTGATTCACCATGACCATTGGAGGATGGATGGGAAAAGAAGTAGTGCTTATGACAAGAGAGATAGGGAAGAAAATTGTGGTTTATTACAGCCGAGAAAGGAGATTAAGTAAATTATAATTTATGATGACTAAAAGGAGAGAGAGAGAGAGAGAGAGAGAGATTAGGATTCATGATGGAGTGGATAGAAAGAAGGAATTTACAGATTTTGGTAGTGGAGAAAAGAGTGGAAGAAAATTAAGGTTTATGATGGAGGAGAATGAGGATGGTGGAGGCGAGTTCATGTCATCAAAAATGACTTGCAGCTGCCACCTTATGGTATAAAGAAACTCCTAACCCTAAAAGAGGAACCTCTTCTAGTACTAAAGTTGAGAGGATGAAATATTGCATTATTATTGATAGTAAGAGGCAACTCTTGCATGATATAATTTTTTATGATTCAACATAATACCTTTTAGGCTACATAACTAATAATTCACAATCATATTAATGACTTGTTAATTGTCATGCGATATATTTAATACTACGAGCTTTAACAAAAAAATGTTTATCATGACTAAAGTATTATGCATAGGGCATTTGTTTGCTTGCCAGTTAGAAACTTCTCAATTTTTTTTACCAGGAAAGTATATTTACTCTAGTTGCAAACTGTTTATGAACAAATAGTCCTTGCAGATTGCAATGCATGGCTTAAACCAAGAATCTGGGATATTCAATTCATAATCAACTTTAAGGCCATCACCCGTCTAACCAAATATGGCTTAGCAATATGCTCATCAGTTATGGCAGTACTACCCCCCAAATCTAGTACTAGCAAAGTTAGTTTATCTTGATTCTTTAATAAAAAGTTTATATTTATGAAATTTCTTTTAAGGTAGTCTTTAGCTCTTCCAAGCCTGAATATTTAATTTGTAGTTCAAGATTTACATAAGGGAAACTTCTGTTCCCCTAATGTTTTCCCCAATGCACAGTTCCCCCCCTAAACTCAAAACTTACAGCTTGATATTAAAAATTTAATCCATTTTGACTTTGGTCCTTGATCACAAGTTGGAAATGCCACTAGCTGCCCGTATGTATTTGCTTATTGGTTGAAATATCATTCTCATTTAAAAATCTAATGGGCAATGTGAGAATCATACAAAAGTAGTGGGGACTTCATTTCTGAGAATACTTACAGTTTAAGATGCACTTCACGTATGTGTGTGTATAAAATGATCATTTTGTAATATGTACATACTATGATGTTAGCTTGTGTATTTTATTAGAATAATACTTTTCAAAGTGTTTTTTAGATCTGAACAAGACAAGGAACCTGAACAAGAAGTTACTTCTGAAACAGTGGCTGCTGGTGCTCCTGAAGAATCTATAACAGATGGTTAGGAAGAGTTTGGTTATTATTAACTACCTAACAAATTCTGCTAGTAATTTAAATAAGTTTTTCCTTATGATATGTTTATGTTTGACTTTGACTGTTACATTGTGCTAATGTGACTTATCTTCCAGTCCCTCAGGAAATCGATGAATACGAGCTCGTTGATCCTGTTGATATTCTGACCCCTTTAGATAAATCTGGATTTTGGGATGGAGTGGTTAGAGTTTTTGCTTGCATTGCTTCTGCCTTTAGAAAATCATACTGTTTGGTTTTTTCTTGCATTAGTGATAATGGATTTGCCACTATCTGTTTCTAGAAAGCTGCTAAATGGTCTGAAAGAAGGGATGCTGTTGGTGAACTTACTAAGCTTGCTTCAACTAAAAGAATTGCTCCTGGTGACTTTTCTGAAATCTGTCGAACACTTAAAAAGGTATATTTTGTATCATCTTAAACTTAATGTCATATTCAGGTAGAATGATGTAATTTACAAACACATTTTAAATATATTTTTCTTGATTTTTTTTATTGTCATTCTGGGTTAGTATTTATTTGCTTGTCATTGGTGTTGTACCCTAGAACACGAGCATTAGCATACTTTCTTCGGTCATTTTTATGCTGCTCAAGTAATATTGAATGTGCGAGTCTCTAGTTGGTGTCATCCTTGTGCTTTTTACTAACCCTTTAGACTTGTGGCTTTAATTATGGCATTGTTTTCTAAGGTAACAGTTTTTCTTCATTAATCTAATTGTACCCGTTACTGTGGTTTCAGCTTGTTACAGACGTGAATCTCACTGTTTCAGTAGAAGCAATTCAAGCTATAGGAAATTTGGCCAAAGGTCTGAGAAATCATTTTGCTGCAAGCTCAAGATATCTGTTGCCTATTCTACTTGTAAGTTTTTGTAGTTCTTTTGTCGTGACCATTTTTACAAAACTGGTTCCACTATGCTTTTATTGTTGGATGCAAGGTTATCAATTACGGCTTGTATTGTAAATCAATTTGGTGAATTAGGAATCGTGACTCTTTATCAAACAATGAATCAGAAAGTTTGGATAAAAAAGATAAAATATGTTGAAAATAATTTTACTTTAGCCAAGAAAGTTTTGATATCTAAAAGTATGTAAAATAATATAATATTTTAATAGCATTATACAATAGAAAGAGTAAGTTAATCTTGATCCATAAATTCTTATTATTTTCTTTCATTAAGAATTAAAATAAAATATGAGCAATAGAAAACTTCTGCTTCAAATAGGAAATCGTTGTCATCAGACAACTTAAAATTTAGATATGATATAACCTTCTTAAGTCAATATTGATTTTGCTTTAATTGTTATCGTATGTGTTAATGTGAAAATTTATTTTTCTCAACCATTGTTGGGGGTCGAGTTCACATTACCTACGGTGGAACTCTATCTCTATTTGAATTTTTTATCTATGCCATGTTAACTTTGATATTTTACTCTTTGTCCATTATTCTAATATCGCACCATATAAAATTCGACAATTTTCTTGTACTATAATCAGTTTGGTTTAATTTCTAGCAAATTGTGTATTTTTAATATACTTTTTTAATGGGTTAATTTTACTTTTATTCAGTCAAATTTCTTTTAGATTATTTTCTTTCTTAGATTTAGAGTTTGACAAAATAAAATTTGCAGTGAATCATATAAAACTGAACCAAATTTTCACTGTTGTTTTTACATCTCATTCATACGTAAGAATAGTATTGATTTATATGTGAACTATATTGAGAATTGTGAATTGTATGGATATAATACCAATGGTTGGATGTGTTATGTTATTTTAGCACAAGTTATTTGTTGTTAAATTCTTGGAGAGTTGATGCTGTATAACATATAGCGAGTAATTGATGTGTTGTGATAACTTACAAATGATTATTAGTTTGATGAAATATGTTTTAATAGATTGAAAAGTTTTAAAAGGGTGGATTTATTATGCACAATATAACTAAAATCGAGGAAAAGATGCAAAGTTTAAATCATACAAAAATTTAGAAACTTCGAAAAGGCAATGATATTTATGATATTACGAAAACTAGTAAATACAATGTAGAGGTTTGAGTAAAATTAGAATATAAAAGATTAAAATTAGAAGGTTCATGTTGACAATAAAGTAATCAAGGAGAAATTAATTTACTAGTTATATAGATAAATTTCCCTAATCAAATTAGTAGATGAAATTTTGCTAATTAGTACTTGTATAAGTAGAACATACCCAATGGTTTAATTGAGGAGAGAAACTTTAGAAACTATGGATTTGAAGTAGAAATGGTAATGTATTAATTGTTGTTTGAACAATAGAAAAGAAGCAGAGGAACATTTATGATGGATAGTTATGTAATCTTTCTAAGAGTCATGGATTTTTAATTTGACAAATGAAAATCCTCCTTTTGGCTTCTACTGAAGTAGACAAGGGAATTGGTTGCTTTCTTTCCTCCCTTTTATCATCTGGGCTCCCTTCCTCTCAAGTAGATTCAAAATAAATGTTGGCTTGTATATTTGGAATGCAAATTTATGTTAGTTATCATCTTTGTTGGTTTAAGAATTTTTTTTCATAGGTTCTCTAATTCCTACTTAAATTATGTTTCAAATTGCCATTCTAATCATCATACAAATTTACTTTTTTGTTTTCAGGAAAAGTTGAAGGAGAAAAAACCAACTCTGACTGATGCTTTGACTCAAACTCTTCAGGCGATGCACAAGTCTGGATGCTTAATGTTGGCTGATGTTATTGAAGGTAATTCTTGTCTTACAACCAACATATTGCACAATTCTGTGTCACATCTGATGCATGAATCGTTTATATTTTTAAATTTGTGTATTTTTTTCAATTAGTAAATACCAACTATGGCTATATTTATACTGATTCCAAACTAATTCCTAATATTTTCAGCCACTCGATTATGCTAAGTCTATGCACTTGTTTTGAATAACCAATGTTTCCATGTTTATATTGTGATGATGGATGTTCAGTAACTTTTCTATTTTTAACCTTTATGTTTGATCAGATATGGAATCTGTACTTGAATCCTTTATCTTTCTCTTGAAAATGAATAAGTTTTCTTTGTCTAGGTTTAACTATTACATCTAAGGGAGACCATACAACTGCCTTTTTTTTAATTATGCCACAGAAGATTGGTGGCATTCTATAAGCTAACCCCTATTACCTTATGTTTTTTGTGATGAAACTAATAATTCATATGGTTTGTGATGAAATTAGTAACTCATCGTCATCATCAGCAGCTTTCTTAATAACCAACTGCTTGTTTTCAGTCACATGTAGCATAGAAATTAGCCATATTGCCAAAATCTTTCGTGATGAAATTAACTTGTTTCATCACCATCATTATGGTTTTTTCCATCAACTTGGGGTTGGCTGCATTAGTCATATCCCTCCATCATGATCATCAACTTTCTGAATGACCAACTTTTATTATGAAGCAGATGATGGATTTGCATTCTAAGTCCTTTATATTATCTATATGTTTTCTGTTTTCATTATGCAATTAGTAACTGAAAATTGTTTGTTCTCTTGATATCTGTTATGAATGTCCGTATGGAGCTTCAATTGTTACCCGACAAGTTATATTAGATGTTTTAATGTGGAACTATCTTTTGTTTGAATGTAGCTTGTTTTCATTACAGATGTAAAAGTGGCTGTGAAGAATAAGGTTCCACTTGTGCGCTCGTTGACACTGAATTGGGTCACTTTTTGCATTGAGACAAATAATAAAGCTACTATTCTTAAATTGCACAAGGATTTTGTTCCTATATTTTTGGAGGTCAGCAAGAGAATGTTTTGTTTATTCTTAAAACAAAACATGACTTATTTAACTAATTGTCGAATTTGTGGATATTTATTCATGATTTTTTTGTAAAATTTGAAGAGCCTTAATGATGGGACCCCTGAAGTGAGAGATGCAGCTTTTGCTTCATTAGCGGCTATTGCTAAGGTACAAGAGAAAGGCTTCTTCCCCCCCACCAGTGGATACAATTATTAGATTGTATTCAAAATTTTTCTAACCTTGTATTCTAATTCTTTAAGATGGTTGGCATGAGACCCTTAGAAAGGTCATTAGAGAAACTTGATGAGGTTAGGAAAAAGAAATTATCTGATATGATTGGAAGCCCTGGTGGTGGTGAGGCCCTAACTTCAGGTTCAGGTTTGAACACTTCCTTATGTACTTGACAAATCCAATAGTTTTTTATGAGTTTTTTCTTATTTTAACATTCTTAATTTCTATTGTGTTTATCCAGCTCCACCCTCTAATTCAAGTACCAGCTTATCTGGTCCTGGGGTGAGTTTTTATTTTATTTTTATGACAGTGATCAACATTTCATTCACCTAAATTTCCACTTTGTCACCAATTTGTCACTTGCAGTAATTACTTATAACTTTGTTTTCTTGATAGTCATTATCTTGGTTTACCAATAGACTAAATAATTAAATGAGAAATTCTTATTTTGATGTTAGTACGATATTTCAACACAGTAAAGAAAAAAGAGTAATTTTGAGTAACTACATTGAAGAAGAAGAGGAAAAAGTCAATTTTACATTCACCAAGTATCATATAGAAGCTTTGTATTGTATGTTACCTTAGAATCTCAAAAGATTATATAATTTTAGGAGCTTTGAACTGAATGGCTTTAAACTATGATTTTTATTTCTTGTTACACTATCATCAGAATTATTCCTCTCTCGACCTTATGGATCAATAAACAATCTAGAAGCCTTGAAGTCATTTCTTTGACCCTTTCTGTTTTCACTACATTTACATTCAGCCAGGAAGATTTCTTAAATTCTCTGGTTTATGAATTAGTTCCTGGATGTGTTTTCCCTTTCAAATTGATCAACTTTTGTGACATGACAGAATTATAAATTCCCTTTTCATTGAATATAATGATATGACTTGTTTTTTGTTTGCTAATTGACTAAATTAGATGAAGCTCCAGGGCTGTATCATGCATATTTTCTCTTCATCTGTTTGATATTTCAATCATGTATACGTGAATACATATCTTTGATTTACACATTAAGCTATTTCAATCATGTTGCCATAATTCTGTCATTTTGGCTTTTGTATATGTGTGTGAACATGTGCAGCCATAATTACCATTTCCCTGCTGTTTTTTTTTTCTGGAAGTACTGCCACATAAGTGAGCACAATATATAGCTAATTAGTGATCATGTGGGAGTACCTAATTTGTATTCCTTAACATCACCTTTTATAGGGCACTGATAACTCATTCGTAAGGCGGTCTGCTGCTAGCATGCTTAATGGGAAGAAATCTGCCCAAGTATTGGTGAGTTATGATATAATATATAACAAGTGATTTTCATATTCAACTAGTGAAGTGCAATTTGACTGAATATCTTTTTTAGCCCGCTACTAAGAAAAGTGCTGTTGCAAAGACCAGTGTGAAAAAGGTGGATGGGGTGGGACAATCAAAGGCTTTTGTCGAGATTGAAGATGTTGAGGTAATTTGTCTCAGCAAAACTCCATATCCTTTTCTTTGGGATTAAAGATATCGTGTTTTCTTCTACATAGAATCTGATCAAAGAAAGAGAAAAACTATGTAGAATAATTTTTTAATAGATCGTTTGGGTAGATTTGTTGCTAATACACTGTTCTATGTTATATTGTTTCAAATTTACATGATCTATAATAGCCCGGTGAAATGAGTTTAGAGGAAATTGAAGGAAGATTGGGATCGCTTATAAAGATGGAAATTATCTCTGAACTAAAGAGTAGCATTTGGAAGGAAAGGCTGGAAGGTAATGAATCTCTCTTTCTTGTTATTATAAATTTTAGTTGTGTAGTCTATCTATATGGTGTCCATTCATATAGAAATATCAATCATAAATTGTGTTGCCAATTTGAATAGCACGTTTCATTGTAACTATCTATTCCAAAGTAGTGTAACCTAGAAGTTTTTCATTGCTTTGTCATAATTCAGATCATGTGGTCAAATTAATCATTGCTAAATTGATGCTGGTAAGCACAGTGACACTGACCAAGATACATCTTTTGCAGCTATTGGCTTTTTTAAGCAGGAAATTGAGAATCTTCAGGATCTTAATCAATATGCTGAGGTTTTGATTCGGTTTTTATGTGTTGTACCTGGATGGAGTGAGAAAAACGTACAGGTAACATTCCAATAGAAATTATGAAAAGATAGTTATTGACTTTTATACTTTCCTGCTAAAAGATTCTAACATGTTTATGGGGCAGGTGCAACAACAAGTCATTGAGGTCATTACGCACATAGCTTCCACTGTCAAAAAATTTCCAAAACGATGTGTGGTGTTGTGCCTTTTGGGTATGGAACTACTGTTATGTTTATTTGATATTCCTGGATCTAGATCAAGAGTTTTCTTGAATGAGTTGCTCCACTGAAGGCTTTCTCTCCTTCTAAATTGCCACTGCATCACATGGGTTAGATTTGACTTTATGGATATGTGATCTAGTAGGTCTGAGTGATGTTTCTTGTTGGCAGGCATAACCGAACGGGCTGCTGATATTAAAACACGTAATCAAGCAATGAAATGCCTTACTACTTTTTCTGAGGCAGTTGGTCCAGGATTTATTTTTGATAGGGTAAGGAATTTGATTTTTTATTACAATTAGTTTATTTATTTGTATAAGCTCTTACAAGATGCTCTGCTAATGTTCAAGCTCTACAAAATCATGAAAGAGCACAAGAATCCCAAGGTTTCCACTGAAGGCATTTCATGGATGGTATCTGCAGTTGAAGACTTTGGAATTGTCCATATAAAGTTAAAGGTGCTATGGTGTCTTTTTGCGATCAGTGATTCTCATGAAATTCTCTCTTCACAGTAAGTGTCTTGTTGCAGGATTTAATTGATTTTTGCAAAGAATTCGGGCTGCAATCTAGCACTGCACAAATCAGGAATGCAACTGTCAAACTTATTGGGATCTTACATAAATTTGTTGGCCCTGGTAAAGTTCTGACTTTTCAAATCATAGTTGTTATGACAATGGTGTCTTATCTTTGCATCCTCACAGACATTAAAGGTTTTCTGACTGATGTCAAGCCTGCTCTTTTAAGTGCTTTGGATGCCGAGTGTGAAAAGAATCCATATGAGGTACAATATGAATCATATAACGTAATCTTGTCATTGGACTTAGTTAATTCATCACTAAAATTTCTTATTTGACAATTGATAGGGTGTTGCAGCAGCTCCCAAGAAATTGGTAAAAGTATTGGATTCTGGACTGCCTACTTCTGCATCTGGATCTGATGGGCTTCCTCGTGAGGATATTAGTGCAAAGATAACACCTAATCTGTTGAAGGACCTTGGAAGCCCTGACTGGAAAGTATGAGATTCAGAGTGATTATCCAATCTTTTTATAATTATTAGTGTGTCTGTGTTAATGCAGATTGAATTTGCTTCTCTCGATATATAGGTTCGTTTGGAATCCATTGAATCTGTTAATAAAATTATGGAAGAAGCACATAGGCGTATCCAACCTGCTGGAACTGGTATAGGTCGCATCATTTTTTTCTTTGTTTCTCAGTCACAATATTTGTGAATTCACTGGCCTATTTTATTTCTCCAATGCTAGTTGAGTTGTTTGGTGCTCTTAGAAGCCGGCTATATGATAGTAACAAAAACTTGATAATGTCAACTTTGGCTACTATTAGTGGTCTTGCATCAGCAATGGGTCTTCCTATTGAAAAATCTAGTAAGGTCAGCAATCCAATTTAACAAACTCTTTTAACTTTTTTCTTTCATCAAACCTACTTTAAGCCTTCATGATGTTTTCACTGCGTCTGTTTCTTATATAGGGGATTCTATTAGATGTATTAAAGTGTTTGGGTGATAATAAGAAGCACATGAGAGAATGTACATTGAATACTTTAGATTCGTGGATTCTTGCAGTTCACCTTGATAAAATGGTACCTTTCGATCTATGGTGATCTCCTTTGCTGTCTCCCTTTATTGGCTGGTTACTTATCTGATGCATCTTTTCTAGATTCCATATATTACAGTTGCTTTGGCTGATGCAAAACTTGGCGCTGAGGGTCGGAAAGATCTTTTTGATTGGTTAACACGACATTTATCAGAGGAAAATGATTTATCTGATGCTTCACAACTTTTTAAGCCAATTTCTACTGCAATGACTGTAAGTCTAAGTTACAATTGTATCAGGTCTACTTTGTTTGGGTAGAAATACTCTTATCAAATGGATTTCTTTGTTCAGGATAAATCAGCAGAAGTTCGCAAGGCTGCTGAGTCTTGTATTGTTGAAGTTCTTAGAGTCTGTGGACAAGAAGCAGTATGTGAAGCTTTGTTTAAACCTTTGGTCTCTTCTTCAGACAATGATGATATGGATTATCAACACCTTTTTTCCATTTGTCTTCTAATTTTGCAGACTACCAAATGTATGAAGGATTTGAAGGGACCTGCTTTGACCGTTGTACTTGAGCGTTTAAAGCCTTCTGGTGCTATTGATGGTATCTTACTTGAAGTCTCATGTCTTGAATGCAACCTGACTGTTTAAAGCCATCTGTTTTGAATTTTATCCTATTTTGTTGCCTTCAGAATTTTCAGAATCCACAAGAGTGATTTCTGGCGGTCTGACTTCAAAGTCCACCATGAAGAATGGAAAGCTAGCTTCAAATGTTGGCAATGACCGTAGACCTGGTAGCAAGATGATGCCAATGGTGTGGTTGTCTCCTTAGTTGTAAAATAACTTCAAAAGTGGATGGGACTTACTTTTAATATTATTGTTTTGCCAGAGAAATGTTCCAACAAGGACTTCCAAACTCGACCCTTTTGCTTCTGTTCAAGATCTTGCCGTCCAGTCACAGCCTTTATTTAATATTAAAGACTCCAATAAGGTTTATTATGGGGAAAAAATTTATATTTGTGTTGATATTTTAAACATGTATTTATTTATTGCTCAAAATTGTCTGCATGAATACTATGCAGGAAGATAGGGAGAGGCATGTTCCTCGGAGATATAAGTTTGAGGAGCCACGTCCAGAACAAATTCAGGAGTTAGAGGTTTCTTTCTCAAAAGATCTGAAATATTTATTTATTTATGTTTTTACAATTTGGAGCATGCTTAAGACTGCTATAATAATGAACGAGAAATGTCTGATAAAAAGTTCCTATCCACATGTTATCGTGCTTGTTTCTTTTTTCCTGTTCTATTTCTCATGTATCTTTTCTTTCAAGCAGTTGTGGAGGCTTATCTCATGAATATGATATGTTACGTAATTTTGAGAAAAAAGAATTCATCAAATCTTCGGAGCAGATGGCTGATAGTTATACATCATCAAGCCATGTTGTTGTTTCCCTCCTTTAAATACTACGCAAGGCTACCTCACTAGTAAAATTCAAAGTAATTAAGTCTTTTTTACATCAACTACAGTTTCTTGACTCCCTCTATCCTCGGGACCATTAACTCTAATTGATTCAACTCATCTAACTATTAATTGGTTAGTCATCTTTGAATATATAAATGTTTGAAGCTACACTTAATTACTTCTAAATAAATACTGTTGTATTGATATATGATTGTATATGTGTGTCACCTCACACCTATGTGGATTTTGGAATTCTATTTTCTCAAACGTGGCCACCTTCAAATGTAATCAATTCAATTTATCTAGGTTGCTCGAACTCAGGTATGATATTTGATACAGGCATGGATCTAAATGTTTGGCAACTATTTGTAAAAGGTTACTCGTGATCAATAGGGGTGTCTGGATTATAACATATGTACAAAGGGGGTAGATGAAGGGTCTAATCGCAAAGCATCTAACTTGTTCTATCAGTCACCTTTAAACATGTTTTTACCTTAACCTATTATTCCTCTCATCTTGTTATTTATTAGATATTCACTTAATTACTTTGTAATTGTAGTATTTTTTTTTATAGGAACTACATATCCATCTTAGTGTTCTTATTTCTCAGATGCTTATTTTTCGCGGTGTTTCTTAATTGTCTTTCACTTCAATAAACAAAAATGTGGGCCATGCTACTGACCCATGTTAATATAATGGGCATATGACAATATCACACGAGCTCTTTTTCTATTAATGATATTGATTGATATATCCTTCTTGAGTAGCATCTCCAAAATATTCAAAATATGTATTTATTTTTGAAGTTTCTTCTCATAAATCAAGCTTTGATTTTAACCTATTTGCATTCTTGTCAATTAGCACAACATAGTGCACAAATGACATACACCAAAGATGTTCATGTTGAATATTTTGGTGAGTTCATCTATATTAATGCAAAAGATTTGGAGATGACATCGATGTGAAGTTACAAGCTAATAGCTCTGACACTAGTGAATATATTATCATTTGCATCCTTATTACATGAGATTACTACTAAATATCCATTCTAAAAAATTCACCACATTGCTTCAAGACTATCCTAAGTTTTTTTAAATTCAATAATCATTCCAAATTCCTTTTCTCTGCATTTGATATTAGTTGTCCAAATAAATAGCATATATGTTGGTCGTTCAGGTATAAACCAATTATCTTTAAAAAATATTCTTTTCATCTCTTATTATTAAGCAAATTTCTGTCTGATCTTTCAGGCATGAACAAATTGATTTTTCCCCCCCATCTTTCATTCTCTTCTCATTTCCTGAGGACTTATGGTGTGACATATTAGTTTGATTCTTCTATGAGTACACAGTATGGTGTTTCACTTTCTTCTTATTAAGTGTTGCTAAAAAATTTTCCTTCATTCCTACATCTTAATTCTCAAAATTTTGTTGAATGACTTGGCTAACCAAATTAGGTTTATCTCCTAAATTCTTCCAAATTTTAATAAAATTATTGTCCAAGTATATATGTTTACATATCTTCAGTATTTGATTGTTCATTAATAGTATAGTAAAATTTTAATCTTGATTGCATTATGAATTTATCATCAACAAGTACAGTCATTTTTATCTTTTATGCATCTCTAAATCTCTATATTTTGTTTCTCAAGCTTTACCAATCTTATAAACATGTTCGTCCATTTTTATTTTCTACATCGTCTAGAAAATTAAAGCTTCGAAATCTTTAGTAGCAAAAAAGGTACCATGAGATAAATTTACACATGTAAAGAAATAACATAAATATGACAGAACATACTATTTAGGTTTGTTTGCATTATGAAGAAAACATTAAAACACTTAAGGCTATGTTTGGTAGGTGGGATAGGATTAATGTGTATGGATTAATGGTGTGATAAATAATCATTGGCTCCCCCTTGTGATTATTTATCACACCATTAATACCTACAAATCCCTACACCATTAGCCGTATCCCACCTACCAAACACTCCCTATCACACCATTAATTCCTAACACCATTAATCCTATCCTACCTGCCAAACACTCCCTCAGGATAAACATTAGGAAATCACTGTACTCTCATATTAGGCACATTATTTAGCTACTGCTCATGGCCTTACAGTGAGCCAGACCTGTGTGCAAGGGTGGCAATATCCTCATGTGATGGTGTGTACATGCAGAATTTTTTGTTCCTATAAATTTAGAAGAGTATTTGTTTTTATGTGATAAGATATTAAGCATTCTTTGTTATGATATTAAAATTTCTACTGCAGTTTGATTTCATAAAGCATTTCAGAGATGATCTCCATAGGAGACTTTTAAGCCCAGACTTCAAGAAGCAAGTAGATGGACTTGAGTTGTTGCAAAAGGTGGATTGCCTTTTTCCCTCCCAAGCTAGCTATAAAGGATTGCATATATATTCCATTGATGTTTTGTTTTGAGTAATTTTCTTGTCTTTATTTAGGCTTTGCCATCTCATAGGACTGATATATATGAGCTACTCGACATACTTTTGAGATGGTTCGTTCTACGATTTTGCGAGTCAAATACGACATGCTTGTTGAAGGTAAAACATATTTTGTTTTCTTATGGTAATTGACTAGCTTGTTTTGCTGCTTAGAGTGTTGAGTAAGGAATTATCTTTTCTCTTTTTAACTACTACTTGTAGGTGCTTGAATTCCTCCCAGAACTTTTTGATGTTCTAAAGGATGAAAATTATAGTCTGACTGAGGCTGAAGCTGCAATATTTCTTCCATGCCTTGTTGAGAAGGTTGTTTTAAATATATAGTTTGGTTGATGCCATGAAGATTCTCTTTATCTATCATTTTTTAAACCTGTAGAGTAAATGCATGCATGGTGGAATGCATTTATATTTTCTTTCTTAATTTGGTACTCACTGCTTGGTTGCTACATTCAACTATTTATTTTGTGGTGCTAAGTTATTTCTCGCTGCAGTTTGGTCATAACATTGAAAAAGTCCGGGAGAAGATGCGTGAATTGATGAAGAAAATTGTTACTAATTATTCGGCATCAAAGTTCTTTCCTTATATTTTCGAAGGCCTGCGATCAAAGAATAATCGAACTCGGATAGAATGTGTTGATTTTATTGAATACCTACTTGACCATTATGGAGCTGAGGTTAATTTATAGTCATCAGACTATCAGTGTATTAGTTTATCAGCTACATGTTTTTCTTATATCTTGTTTTTTAGATTAGTGGACAGTTGAAATCTTTGCAACTTGTTGCTGGTTTAACATCTGAGCGTGATGGTGAAATCAGGAAAGCTGCTCTTAACACGTTGGCTACTGCTTACAAACATCTGGGTGTGTCCTTTGTCCTCTAAATTTTGAAATATTATCTGGCTGATGCTCAGGTTACCTTGATTGCAATGATGGATATGATTTCTGATATTTTTTTAGATAGCCGTTTTGGTACCTTATGATGTCTGCATTTTGGTACTTTTGTGCAAACTGTTGTCTGTTCTTTAACAGGTGAAGATGTCTGGAGATATGTTGGGAAGCTTTCTGATGCTCAAAGGAGTATGCTAGATGATAGATTTAAATGGAAGGTTAGTACATGCTTCTTTCCATTTTATGATGACTGAGATATCATGTGATTGTCATAAGCTATAAAGCTATAATAATTTCTATCGCGATGACTACTTTCTGTTTTTTGTGGTTTGTTTTCCATGCTCTTGTTTTTTAATATGTGTTTTTTATCCTTTCATTCTCAGGCTCGAGAAATGGATAAGAGAAAGGAAGGCAAGCCTGGTGCGGCTAGAACTGCTCTAAGGCGTTCAGTCCGAGAGAATGGGTCTCTTTCTCTCTCTCTGTCTATATTTATTTGTTTGTGTTTATTTATCTAATATCAAATTCTGCAATCCTTGTTTCGCACGATGCAAATGCTGGATACAAGTTATTTAATTCTATTTCTCTGGAAAATCTCTTTGGTAGTGTGTGTAGTTTTTCATTATACTAAAATTTTCATATATTTTTCTAAATTAATTTCATTTTGTTTGAGATTTATGTTGCAGAAACAGTTAATCTGATTAATAAATTGATATATGACATGATTTTTTTTTTTTAAATTTGTAAGATTACAGCATAATTTGGCATTTATTTTTCTTTTTGCTTTTTGAACTGCTAGGATATAGGACTCAGATGTGATTATCCTTTTGCCTTTTTCATATATTGCTCTCGCACTTCTAACTTGGGCTTGGAATTGGCGAATGTTAGGTTGCATTTCTAGGGTTTTTTCATTTACAAGGGAGGCTGCAGATTGATGAAGAATCAGTGCAGCTTCTGCCTCCCGTCTGCACTTTCCCTCCTGATCTCTCCACATCTCATTTATCCTCTTCCCTCCACAAACCACAATTAATTTACTGCAGCCACTGTGCTTTCTTCAAGAAAATATGTAGCTCTTCTCATTTTTCTGTTATCTTCTCTTCTCATGTGTGTATTGTGCTTTAACCCATTTAGTCATTTGCTCTGGATGTTGTTTCCGCTTCTTTTGAGAGTAGACATAGGAACATTAATCTCTTCTTTCTCATTTGAAATGCAGCATATATTTTCCCTATGTTTGCAAACATAAAATGCTTATGGTACGTTCAGTTTGAGGAGGTTATAGAAGTTATTATGATTTTACTCCTTTGAAGCAAAAGATTAAATAACTTTATCATCTTAAGGCCAGAGCTTTTATCTATTGCTCGTCTTTGTTTTCCTTAGGTTGAAATGAACTCAGGCAATCCTTTTCAAAGAACATTAAAATGAGGCATAGTGGCCCTATCTCTAGCTAGAAGCATGCCAAGCCACACAAAACATTCTTGTGTTTCAGCATTTGTGCAACAGAAATCTTCATCGCAGCCTATTGGCTTGATGTCTGAATGATGATCTCCTTCACGGAATCTGTCAATGGACGAGGATTGGTTACATGGAAAATACTATTCACTATAAAGCTACCAAATTTAATGTTATTCCCACATTGACAGCCTAGGTTATTTTCTATCTTTTGTTTGGAGGATGAAGTTGAAAGAAGCAGCGAATCACATGTATTAGCTTGTATATTTGTGGCCCTTGCATTTTAGTTGTTGTGTCTTCATTGTATGATACCTTTGTAGTTTTGTTATTCTATTATCACTAATACAATGCTGATTACATGGCAGCTTATATATCTAGGTAAGCAACCACTCCTTGTCCCGCTCTATTTTCCCTCTGTTATTTTTTTAGGGAACTTTTCATACAGACAAGTTCCTACTATCGATGAAGGGTAAGTGCTTTTATTCACTAAGGCTCTTTGAAAGGAATAAGCAGTTTGGGGCTTCTATTATTGTTGGGTATCAGTTTACCACTTATTTGTGTCTTATAGGTGGATGAGCCGAATGTGCAATCATTTTTCTATTGTTGTCAGGATCTTATTGTCTTATAGTGGTGATGTATCATGTATCATGTTAGATGTATTGGATAGTTGTTGTCAATGTAAAATATGAGAGGACTATTTCACCTTTTCATGACTCTACATATCATTGTTTTCTGATGTGGAAGGTTCCTGGATTATAATATATGCTTTCTTGCTTTCTTTGCTTGACTAGATGCTTATCTTGTTTTTATCTATATTTCAAATGGCTAGTCTTTACTTAATCTGTGTGGAAGTATTTACTTAAAGCATCAGAAATTTTCTGCTAGAAAGAAATTCATGTTTCCTATGTTTTTTTAATAATTTTTCTAATTTGATTCGCAAGTTGTTGTTTCTAATCTTTTTTTTTTCTTTTTTTTTCAGTATTTGACTGATCTTTCACATTTTTGTTGTGTCATGATGCCTAAACTTATGTTGAATTCACAGGCTAGATGTAGCAGAACAGTGTGGAGAAGTTTACTCACGTGTTGTTTCTGTTCCAATAGAAGCAAGGTATGGCAATTGATGAAAAAATAAAATTTGCTTCTTGTGCTAAACATGAAATCACGTATTTTATGTACAACCATCTTTCTTGTCTTTGCCTGTCTTTTATTGATAATGCTTAACAGCAGGGAAACTTTTGGGTATGCTGATTCTGATGAAAGACACATTTTAGCTCGACAGTTTGCTACCACAAATGGTCCTACGGACTGGCACGAAGCTCTTGATATCATTGCATTGGGTCTACCTGAACAGGTTTTTTATTTGCAAAATTTTCAGCCGTTATTTGTTTCAGTGAGTCATTTTTTCAGCCACCCACAACTAGGGGTTTTCATAATTTTTAGAACTGTATAATGATTTAAATGTAAAATAATATGGATCATTTTATATGAATCAAACTTAAAAGAATGATGATGATTCATCTCAGTACATTGGACACGAATCATCTTTTATTATTTTTGAAAAAAAAGAAAATCTATCAAAATCAAATTGGTCAATATGCAATGATGACTAAGAAGAAGAGTAAGTTGTGCTGCAATTTGGAGTTGACGGCGACCAAGAAGAAATCTTAATTCATCAAATCAGCTTATCCTCCTCTCTTCATGTTTCAACAGTTTTTCCTTCCTCACATCAACCATGCCAATGTACATGGAAACTCAGAATCGATGATGAGGGTGGAGTCAACAATAGCTGTCTATAGTTGAAGCACCTGTGTGGCTGTCATGTTGTTTATTTGATTGCATCGTTTCATTTCACTTCTAAATGAAAAAAGACATTATTGCATAAATTTTAATCAAGGTAAATATGAACTCTATTGTCAGTAATAAATCATGATCCTATCTTCAGCATATTGGATTATTAAATAGGACATTTCCTTATTTAATATATATTGGTATATGAAAATTTACCGTTTTAAATCCAACAAGTTATGATTCGTACATTCACAATATGGAATCACCAAAATGATTCACTATATGAACCCGAATTTGAAACAATTGGAACCAAATGCAACTTTGGATTGTATTTCCCAAGAAGTGATTCTCCTTTTTCTTTATAGAGTCAGATACTATTTACTACTTCTATGATATCCATAAAGAAATAATATCACTTTTCATTGAGGTAAAACTATTTTTTTCTCTTGATTATGTTGTTAGATTTTGAAATAATTGGCCTTGGTAGTGGTTTCATCCCTCTGCTGAAATTCCTGGGTGTAAAATTGTTTACCCTCATTCAATTGTTTCACGTCTCTATCTTTCTTCCTTTCTGTAGCCTAGAGCTTTCTGAACAACGTTTGAAATAATTACTCATACTTGTATACCTGTTTGATCATTTATCAAAATTGGAACATTTGGCTTGATACAATGTGAAGTGTCCAGTCATTTCAATAGATCATCAAGATTGATTTGAGACTGGAATTTGAAATAGATAATATATAAACATTAAGATTTCTTGTTAGGAAATTATGAAATTATTGGGGTTGAGAAAACTGCTAAAACATTCTAGAAAGATTTCCAGTCTTTGTTTCTGACAATTTTGAAAAGACTGGTAGGTTTACAACTCCTGAACTATATGTCATATTGTAAAGTCAAATAAATTTTAAACAATATCTTAAGAATGTGGACTTGGGTTTTTGGATGATGTTGAATTTGATGAGATTTCTGTTCTCCAGGAAATCCTTTCTGTTTGTTTTATATCTTATTTTAGATATCTACGTTTTCTAGTGCTACAAGAAGGAAACTTATTTTGATACTTGTACTGTATAGCAATTATAAATTACGATTATAATAATGCCACATACTATTTTTTGGCTAACCATAGTCACATTTTTGTTTATATTCTTTGCTTTCCTTTTTTCCCTTCCTCTCCTTTTTGGCCTTTTTTTTTGATAACCGTACTCTTCTTTAGATTTTCTCTTTTGCCTTGGTGCAGTCAGTTGAAGGCATGAAAGTTATATGCCACGAGCTGACACAGGTCACAGCTGACCCTGACAACAGTGCAATTGAGGAGCTAGTTAAAGACGCCGATAGATTGGTTTCTTGCTTAGCGACAATGGTAATTTGATCTATTTTCTGTGATTTTAAGGAACTATGTTATTGTTTGTTTGCTTAATACATGCCAAATTATTCAGGTTCCTAGCACCTTTAATTTCAGTCTTTCTGGAGCTTCTTCAAGATCCTGTAAATATGTGCTTAACACGATGATGCAGGTATTTATCTTTTAGTTGATTTTTTTTCCCATCTTTTTCATGGATGGAAAGTACGAAAATTCTCTTCTGTAGACCTTCCAGATCAAAAAACTTGCTCATGCTGTGAAGGAGAATACATTAGATAGCCTCATCACTGAACTTCTTCTTTGGCTTTTGGATGAAAGAGTTCCTTTGATGGATGATGGTAGTCAATTATTGAAAGCACTTAA
>JBBPFP010994623.1:0-13824 GCA_037974795.1 Kaempferia galanga | reverse complement strand
ACTTCATTAGCTCATTCAGCTAGCTTGACTCGTTTTATTCAATTGACTCTATTAGCTTACTTGTGTGAGTAATCCCACTCAGTTTCTAGTTCAACTGACATTTTCAGTTTGCTATTTAAAATAACTTGTCTAATACACCTACTTGCTTACTCTACCTGGCCTTATCAAGTTGTTTAGGTTGTTCGATCAAGTCAGCTGACTTAACAATCTAGTTTAATTTGGGTTCATCTAATGTTCTTTGCTTGTGTGTGTGTGTATAAAATAATTAAATAAAAAAGAATATATTTTATTGGAGAGAGGAATAAATAAGGAATAGATGTTATTGATTTACAGAAACAAATATTTAGTAGTTATGAAATTAGGAATAGAATAATACTCTATAGGAATTCTAATCATTTGTAAGAATCAAATCAGCCATTAGGGTATTGGCATGCACATGGTGGAAGATTCTGTAAATCAATACATAATCCAAAGGATGAGAGGTAAACCATTGATGCAGTATAAACTATCGATATAGACCTAAGAAATAATGAAAAGGAACTCTTGAAACAACCGATACCAACTTGTCCGAGGGCAACAAAGCTCTTACTGGACCACTAAATCCACTGAATCACATCATTAGTCATGCTGCTTTGTAAGGTGTAAAAGCCACAGAATTATGCACGGCATACTATAAAAAAACTGGCGATGACCTTGAGCCCATAATATCTTACAGAGCCGTGTCTCAAAGAAACAAAAGGCCTTGAAGCAAAGAATTCAGGACCACTGTTACAATGAGTTGAAGTATCGACCATAAATAGTTTGTTATGTTTAAGAAGCAACTAGTTGAATTCTACGAACTGATGGATTCTGCACAGCCACACTTGTATTTTTCAAACATAAGAAGAAAACAGTGAGGGCCAACTTGCCAAACATAAGAGAGTTGGACCACCTATCCAATGGCTCAAATCATTGACCTATCCTCAGACATCATCACTATGCTAAGGCAACCTGCTAAATTCCACAATGAGTAGGCAGGAAAAGGCTACCTAGTGGGGTATAAAGTATTCAAGATATCACATACTGCACAAGCCAGTGAATATCTATCTACTCATGTCTGCCAAAGTAGTGTAATGTTTACTATTAACTACGTTCACTGAACCAAATTATTATGTCAGGAGCCACGTCTTCAAGTTTAAAGGGAGGAAAGTGCGTCGCAATATCATTACAAATAGAGAGGGGGAGGAACTCATGTCCCTATCGCTTACTTGCCTGGGAAAGAGTGCTGCGGTAGAGATAAGAGGAGCGCGCTGCACGAGTCGACCCAATCTGTCCAACTTCTCTTACTTGGCCCTCTGAACCTTTTCAGTCATGGAATCCCTGCTGCTGCACCCTTTTTAAGCGCCAATTCTATCACAAAGGAAGAGGGAACAAAAGAAAACGAAAGAGAGGCTCACAAGCGTGTAAGGAAACCAATAAAAATACGCTTTTGTAGCTTTACTCCGGGATTTAACTCGTTTTCATCCCAATTCTTCCTCAAAGTTCTCATTTTGTGGTCTTCGTGTGGTAGTGTACAAGGAGTTGGAAGACTACTTAAGTGCGGGCGGTCTGAGTAAGCTCCCTGTTCTTGTCGTTTAAAATATAAAGGTTTGTGGGCGAGCTAATTGTTCGCACGCGTGGAAAGAGTTTTAATCAATTGGTTCGTGGATTTTTTTTCTTCGTCAACAAAATTGTTTTGACGCTTTCTACCAGCTTGAGAGTTGAAATAGTAAGGTGGTCGTTGTTTGTTTAATCCACATGCCTTAATACTTGCAGTTGAAACATTAGTTCATCCTCTTGAAGAGAAACAGAACATGGAAGGAGAGGACTTCAACAACGGAGGACATGGATGTCCTCGGCTGCTAGATTTGATCCCAAATGTGAGAGTAGTGCAAGATGGAGAAGGAGGAAGAAGAAGGCGTTTAGATGCCTCAGAAGAGATGAAACTGGAACTGAGGCTTGGACTCCCTGGAGGAACCTTAGAAGAAGAAGAAGAAGAAGAAGAAGAAGAAGAGTCCTCTGTTTTATCGCTTGGTTTCATCTCCAAGGCTTCAAAAACTTCCTCCATTAGGGTCTTTGGAGCAGTTAAATCTAAAAATGAAGGTATTTCTAGTGCCCAAAAAGTGTTTTCTCTATCATGTTTTCTTCTTTAGCATACCCTTCTATTTTTGTTCTTAGGTTTTCAGCATCAGAAAACTGGATTTTTCAAGTTGCAGAGCCGAGTTGGGACTGAAAAGGAACACATGACCACTTGGGCTACTGGAGAATTTGAACAACAACAAAGACTCGAGAAGGAGAAAGGAGATGGAACTGCTGGACCCAGCACCAGCTCCCAGACGAGGTTAGTCATGATGATTGGCCTATATGCCATTGTGGCTGTGTGGCCTATGCCATCTCCAAGATGGACACCCATGTCCTTATTATTGTCTTTTCCCATTCTGTTTTTTTTTGAGAGTAGCACTTTGAATGCTAAGATGGCAAACTTTGTTGTTTACTTGTGCTAATTGCTAGATTATGTGTTCATTCCTTTACTATATTCCTGCTACATATTTTGATACTAAAATCTACCTTTATGCTTCTTATGTGACTCACAAGGGAATTACATTTGGTACTCGAAATACTTCAATTGTCCCAGTGAATATCTTTTCTTGGCTTCCTAATTATTGGTAAATCTGAAGATCAATTTAGAAGATGTAAACCTATAAAAGTTTTTCTGTCAATGATAAATTATTCCTTAGCCTTTCATATTCTAAAAATTAACGAGATGGTAGATTGAGTAGTTGAAAGATACACAATTCATTTGCTGCACTTCTACTTGTAACTACTGAAGCCAATGAAATGCATTATACATCATACTTCATTTATGTGGAAAATATGCAGAGCCGCTGCTGTTCCTGTTGTTGGTTGGCCTCCCATTAGATCCTTCAGAAAGAATCTAGCAACTACTTCAGCCAAACAAACAGTGGAGCCAGAGACTAGAAGAATAGTGGAAGAAATGAAGCTTGAGAACAACAAGGGTTTGCTTGTGAAGATCAACATGGATGGTATCCCAATTGGGAGGAAAGTTGATTTAAAAGCTTATGATAACTATGAGAAGCTCTCAAATGCAGTGGAAGATCTCTTTCTAGGCCTTTTTGAAGGTACTGGAACTTTAGGTAGACAATTTTGTGTTCTAGAATCATGCTAATCTTTGCTTGTCTTAAGTTATCAGAGCTGGCTAGGAATTCACATAAGATGAAGAATTCATCTTTTTTCAGTTTTCTAAGTACTTTGTTCATATCCCCCTTTCCTCCAGTTAGTAGGTATATGCACATGTCGCTTTCACAAAATATAATTATAGAGGTGTTCTTGATTTTCCTATCCATTTTCTTTTACTAAATGCACAGCTCAAAAGGATATCTCTGCAAATGCCATTCAGAAGGATGAGGAAGCAAAAAAAGCATTCACAGGTTTAATGGATGGCTCTGGTGACTACACTTTGGTTTATGAAGACAATCATGGTGATAGAATGCTTGTTGGGGATGTTCCATGGGAGTAAGCCTTGTTTTTTTCTCTTGTTTTTTTCCTGAACTTACCTAATACCATCATTTGTCTTTTAGTAATGCCAAAGTATGAACATGACAGCACTTTCGGCTTGATTACTGCTTGTTCCCTCTTAGAAAGTCATCGTAGATGCATGCCTATGGCCAGCAAGGTCTAGAAAAAAAAATGATCTTGTAATATATGTTTCTTTAACTAATACCATTGGCCACTTGCTTGTGCTACTACGCTCTGCCACTAGAATATTAGAAAGCTTTTATGAACTCACAAGCTACAGAACAAACTATCGCCTAATTCTCCTGGCTGGTTGTATCTTTGTTTAATTGAAAACTATAAGCTCTAACCCCCATAATTGAACTAATCAATATTTAGCAAGAAGGAAAAACTGCTGAATTTTTCAAAAAGATCCTAGTACTCTCCAACTCATACCAAATTAAGGCACTGAATCTCAAAACCTTGTTGGCACCTTAAATAGTCAGCAGTGATTCAGGGATAATTCAGCTCAAGCTTGAATGTAAACCATGAAAAAAAAAACAGAAATAAAAAAAGGAAAACTTGATTCAATTTTCTCTAATGAATTATAGTACACAATTTAGCAATGAGAAATCACCAATTCCACCTTTATTGACATGAGTTCTGACACTTGCAGGATGTTTGTTTCAACTGTAAAAAGGCTGAGGGTGTTGAAAGGTTCTCGTCTTTCTTCATTACGTGTAAGTCCTCTTTAATCTAATCGCAACATTCATATAATCTGACTGGTAGACAGACTATTATTTACTGTTCTGAGACTAAAAAACAACTAATTGTGACCTTGTAATCTCATTGCTTTTCATTTCTTTCCTCTTTCAGTTAGGATCTGTGTGCCGGAAAAGAACAGTTACAGAGTGTTGAGATCGGAGAGAAGGCCTTTAATTTGGGACCGAACTAATTCCTAACTGTTTGTGTACTTATTGAAATCATACTTGAGTTTATTAATGGCAATTACTTTATCAGTTGGATTTAATGCGCCTGATGATTTTTATCTGTTTGGTAATATTAGAGAATAAGTAGTCGTGCTTCAGTTCCCTCTAGTAGAAGTACAGTAACATACCAAAAAGTATTATTTTATTTTTTATTTTTTGAAAAAAAAGAAACCTAGTTAACCCCGTTCCAATGCAAGTAGTAGTCTACGCCATGATAGGAATTGGAGGTGGAGAATATACAACTAATGCGAGTGTGGACCTTTAGGAAACCGATACACTATCTGCCTGAAAGGCCACTTAGCACTCGTTTGTATACTAGTAACTCAGCAAGAGGCATCCTTAAGCATTGCAGATGATAGAGTAGTTTTCACACGGATTTTTTTCCTAGTTGCGTGATGGACGACTCCATAAGAAAGCCGATCCAATCCACTGCAATAGCAGTGTGAGTCATCCAGTTAGATGCTGCTCAGGGATGTTCAATCCGAAGTGGTAAACTCACAAGGTGATGCTGACGCATACAGTGACCGCTACCTTCTATCCCATCCCATCCCATCCCATCCCACTCGTGCTTGTGGTTAGTAATTTGACTTTCATGGATTAAGACTCAGTCAAACTATCCATCTTCTGTCTTTTCTCATAAATTTTTTGGTTCAATGAAAACATAAGAAAAAGAAAATAAGGAACAAAACCTCATGAACGTTGACCTACTGTTTCCTAAATCCAGTGCCCGTGACAAAAGGAAAGGTCCCTATCGTTAGGCCAAGCCTGATCTAAGGACAGGCAGGAACATGGAGAGTTTACTGGGCACACGTAAGGAATACGAGAGCTTTGTCATGTAGCGAGACATCTATACCTGCATCTTTATCTCCTTTCAATACGACCTCCTTCCCCACGTGAACTGTTTCTTTTAGAAAATACGATTCTATTTCACACTGTATGCTTACGAACTCGGGAACTCGGATTAGTTAAAAGGAAGAGACTTCTCTTTAAACATAAGATTTGCTCTACAATATGTTTTACCTGGGTTGAGTGATGTTGCTCTCTTGTCACAGTCAAGGAAGCTTGTTTCATGAAGTTGAACCTTGACTTCATGCCTCTAAATAGTACTGCCCTCACCTTCCAGCTAAGGAAACCTGATGAGCCTAAACCACACGCCTCCATAAAAATTATTGAATGCTAGAGTCAGATCTAAGTCCAACAAGTTTAAGATTAGGTGTGGATTTGACCTTTGTCCTTCACATTTTACATATTCTAGAAAAATATGTCTCGTGAAACCTTGGCATAAATGAATTTAAATATGAGCTAATGGTTTTCCATCAAATCATTCAATGAAATAACCACCAGATGATTCCTATTTGAGCCCTTGTATGAATCATGTCTCCTGTAGAATCTTTGCTACGTGGGATGAAACCTTTACTCAGTGAGTCAGAGTGATAAATCTAAACAGAAAGAGCTTTATTTATTTTTTTCCTGTCTAGCCTTGCCATGTAAAGTATCCATATAGATAAAACTCCTAATAGTGACTTTAAGTTTCATTTTTTTTTCACCAGGTGCCCATACTCCTTAATGTCCTAAGTCAATCAAAACTCTGTCATAAACCACCAACAGTTCTTCTCTTCCTCCTCTCCCCCTCCTAAACTTGATATAAATAAAACATCTAGAAGATGGACAGATATAAATAGGACATATACAATGGTTAACATCGAAATCTCTCATGGTCACAGGTGACAAGAACTATTGACAGCATACGATTGTCAACAACCCAAACAGGAAAGATCTGCCAAAGAATTACGCTAAGATAAAGACCATAGTCAGCATCTGCTCTTATCATGAAATGTCTTTGTGTATCAACTCCACAAGTCAATTCATAGGCCCTAAGCATAAAAAGACAAATAGGGTTGCCACCTTGATGATGACTGAACTGCTCAGAATATTTCATATTATGTCTAATTACATTCTGATTAGATTGGTCAGGAAAAAGAGTTCATTTTTTAGAAGCAATCAACGGAAACAGCTATGAAGCATTCAAAAACTAGGGGATGCAACGAAGGGCATAATTTACTACGAAAATGAGGTCTGGAAGAACTTACCCGGTCTCGCATCACCATCCGCTGAGTTGATTTTCCGTGGACTTCCCTTCACACTGCAGAAACATAAAACAAAATGAGAGATTAGGGTTAGTTACTCAAACGAGGATTGAAATAGGAACAGGGTTCATCAAATGGGACTCCCAATTGGAAGTTCGAGATGATCATTCCCATAGATTGAAGTAACAAAAAGTGTCGACGACAAACCTCAGTCGTCGGCGGAAAAGATGGCAAATTCAGATTGCGATGGTGAGAGTTCGATGATCAATGATTGTTAGTCGAAACATCTCCCCGAAGAAAGCAGCCGGCCTCGGCCGACACCGTCGCGCTGACCACCTCACGAGGCGGCATAGACCGCCAGGGTGCACTGGCTGATGGCTACAATTACGGCCCAATATGTTCGTAGGCCGGTCCAGTTACGGCCCAACATGCCCCATGACATGGATCATTTCTGTGGCCCAATTGAACTAAGAATTAGGAAAATGCAGAAGGTATTTTTAAGAATTAGGAAAGTTTGGGAGTCAAATGGAATATTTCCCTCCATGCATGCATGTGTGGGCCCCACCCGCGCGTGAGTGTCGCTGCGCGTTTCGCGCTGCGCGGTGTCGCGCTCCCTATCATCACTCTTCCCTTAATTGTGCGAATGCAATTGCCGTCGGAAACAATAGAGTGGCTCGATAAGGCGCCGCCGCCGCTAAGCGGCTCCGCAACCACCGGTTCCTCCTCCAACCGCATCCTCGCCAGCGTCGCCCTCCCACTCCTCCTCGGCCTCCTCTCGCCTCCCCTCCTTCCAAATCCACTTACCACGCTCTTTTCCTCATCCTAGCCGACAATGCCACCGCCGCCCCCACCTCCTCGCGCTTACCCGCCGCCCCCATGATAAAATACAACTACTTTCAACCCCATGATAAAATATAAGTAGTAAATCATGAGGTACATTTTGTCCTAGTACATGAGTCATTTGCATGGAAAATTAGTTTCAACACCTATTAAAGTAAATATTCATGTAAATACCAACTGATTTCTTTGTTATTGAACTATAAAATTAAGAGTCATTATACAAGAATTGGCCAAGTGAAGTATTCATGTATGAATTGTTTTACGTACAAAATATTTCCGTTCTATTTAATTTAAAATTCTTAAGACAGTTCGTGGAAAACGAATGAGAGCCTCACCACATTAATTAATGAAATTTACTCTCGAACACTAAATTGAATTCATCTAAGATCAAATAAGAACGAAACGAGTGCGGCTTAGCCTCTCTTTATATACATCCATCAGGATGTATTACCAATCTTATCCGTTTACCATAATTACTATTTTTATCTAAATAATACTGCAACATATCGCCAATGGTAATGGAAGATTAAATTAAAATATTGATGGAAATTCACATAACTTTAGTTTAGAAAACAATTTTTTTGTTTTGCTTTCGTAGGATTACCATTTCGAAAATATGACCTCTAAATTTCCTGTCAGATTCTCTAAAAATATTAAAGCCATTCGAAGAAAATGCTCATTTCTCTTGTGTAAAAAAAACTAATTAAATGTTTCATTGCAAGATTAAAAAAATGTTCAAAATTGTGTTTCATTAATGCTAACTTTAAAATATTATGTTATTTTCATTAAAAATTCACCATATATTTAAGTCGATCAAGTTATTCAATTGAGATTATCTCCAATTTTAATCCAAAATGAAATTTAATATAGAAGAAATAATCTTTTTTTTTAATTAGCTTTTAGAGAGAAAAAGCTTCAAAAGTTTACTAAGCAGAGTTCTTACTAACAATGGCAATGAAGAAGCTCACATTTGCAATTCTTCAGGATGCACTTGGATTTCTGAACTTGCATATTCCTCGTCGGTCTGGTCGAAATGATTCGCGGATCGATTGGACCATATGAGTCACAGCAGAAAAACAAGCAACTTCTTCATCATGTTCCTGTCGAGTTAACCTTTTGTTTTGTTATTTGGAGTTGATGCAACCCAGTTGAAAAATAAGATTCATACCACTTCACTGAGTCGGTCATCGAGACCCCCCGAGTTTGCTTCATTGACCATGAAAATCTTTTGGTAAGCCTTCCTCATACCACGTACCTTAACCAAATTCAAGAATTAGATAAGTCTCTAAGTGAAAATGAGTCAAAACTATGGAGAAAATAAGAAGAAACTAAGCAATTTAGAACCTTAGTCTTACTTACGTCTTCTTGTACGAATGCAATCCAAAAAAACTTAATCCATATGTTGAAGCCATAAATTTCCTAGTTGCTATTTCATAGGAATAAAAAATTTAAACTAAAAAAGAAAACCATTTTTTGACATATGTGGATAAGACGAACATAGTCTAATTTTAAAAATTTAGATTACTTGATGATACTACCTCAATCTCTGAGAATCCATGCCGCCTAAGCCCTTCAAGATTCAAACCACGAAGCTCTGCCCTACCACCAGAAACCATCATGAACTTTGGTATGTCCTGTGTAACCTACGTAAATAAGATCGGAGAATAAAGTGGTAAATGCTAGTTCAGGAATGACAGCAGCATTTACTACAAAACACATGAAAACAGGCATTTAAAAAACTCACTAAATCAATAGAATGCGTAAGGCGACAATTTAGATTTTATGACATTAGAAATGTACATTGGCACATTGTTGATCTTGTTACACCTTGAACTCAAAGGATGCTAATAGCCTGAAAAGGTTTTCATGGCCATGTATTGGATTTCGGCAAAAATACTGGCATATAGCTCAATGCCCATAAGATTAGGAATCTTCTAAATGATACCCCCAAAAAACTGCAATATTAAAATATTGATTGGAAGCATATTAGGAGCAAAAATAATACTGTGTGAAAGGAAACTTCTCTATATGGTAGATCATATACACTCTCCCATATCACAGTAATTTTCCATTGATATGATTATTTATTGTCTGCCAGTGATTGATCCAAACTTCCAGGTCTTGGTCTGGCTACAAAGCTCATTTTATAAAGGGAAATGAAGTATACAGAGTGCTATTTGTGAATTAATGGGAGATAAAAGAAATCTAACTATTTACATTATTAATGTGACATAAATAAAAAATACGACACTTGGCTTTAAACAACATACCATAGCTCCCCCACCTATGAAAGAATGTGATCCAATATGACAAAATTGATGGACTGCAATTGCGCCAGAAGTATGAACATAATCCTGGAGGAAATGGTTTTGACAATAACAAGATATAATCAATCAATTATAATTAATATAGTAACAAAATTTGAGAAGATGGCTCACTTCTACCACCACGTGTCCAGCAAGTAAAGTGTTATTAGCAAATATGTTCTTGTTACCGATTTTGCAATCGTGAGCAATATGACAATGACCCATGATCAGATTGTTATCACCAATAATCTACCAAATTCAATGCTGATCAGAAAGTAATATCATTTAAAAAAAAAAAAAAAAGATAAAAAGGAGAAGAACCCAACTTACAGTTTTGTCACAGGATTTTGACGAACGATGAATGGAACTATACTCCCTAATGTCATTGTGGTCACCAATATACAGGAAACATTCATCCCCTGGCTATTAATAAATTCATTAGAAGTCTTGTTTGAAGTACAAATTTATGGTTTCTACTATTTGAAGAATTGGTATATGTATATTGATCCTTGGCTACGTTATGATTAAAAAGAAGTATACATGTGAAACTATACATTCAGTATTTCCCAATAAGAGTGCAGAGCTGGTGCGATTGCATGTGAAGGAGTATAATATAACAAAGAAAACATTGCAACTGACCTTATATTTCAAGTCCTGACACTTCACACCAACAACGGCATAGTGTCCAACGACATTATGATGACCAAGGACTGTGAGACCAGGTAGATCTGCTCCAACAACTCCACCACTGTCTGTGATTTCATTACCATGAGATAATCAATGACTTTCAAGCACAATTGGTGTGATGTATCAAAAGCAAAGAGTTTAAAATATAGAGTCTCTACAATTTAAGCTTTGAGATTCTTTCATTTAAACTCTACTCAAATAGTACAATAGTGTTTACAAATGATATACATAATCATCAATTCCCAATAGAAGCTTAAATACATAGACGCTCAATATTCCTCGCAAATTAAAATTAAGAATTTAGAGAACAAAAGTAAATTTGAGCTCTTACTGTTTGAAGCAGTAAAATACTTCGATAATAACAACCATTTTACTGACTACTCCTTGGTGAAAGATTTTAAGGGTATATATGTCGACAAATGAACTATTCCTGTGGGAAACTAAATGCTCAAAGTAGGCATATTTTTTGTGGAAGCTTCATGTACTTCTTCCTTCAGGTAAACTTCATTTTTTTTGTTTGAGGCATTCAGGCATGACTGGTAAAAGAACATTGATTTTACTAATCCACTAAAGCGAAAACGAGAAATCATCAAATAACATCCAAAACATACGTTTGAATTATGCAGTGGTCTCCTATTTCAGTCTCTCCCACAATATGGCTCGACGCGTGCAACTGACAAGCATTACCAATCTTGACAGCAGACCCAACAGTACAGAAAGGTCCAATCGACACGCCCTGAGCACATCAAGCAGCCAATAAGTAGGATCACAGCATCAAATAAGTCGGGAAAGCACAGGCGAAGGAGGACCTGCCCAAGAACCGCATCGGGGTGGATGATGGAAGTCGGGTGAATCAAACTGGATTCTCCCGGTCCCTTCTCCGCCGAAGAATCTGAGATCCAGACAGAGAAAAGCACGATTAACAACTGTAATGGCAGAACGCAGAGAAAGGAGAAGAGAGGAAAACCAGAGTGGAATCGGCGGCGCGAGAAGAGCCTGCCAGAGGAGTAGACGAGGCGGCGGCGACCGGCGGCGCAGAGAGAACTGACGGCGAGCATAGCGAAGAGAGCAGCAGAAAAAGTGGGGGAGTGGGGTTTCAAAAGGGGCTTATTACTTTTGACGCATAGGAGACTGTATGCTTGTGTTCCGCAGAGAACAATGGGCTCCAATATCAGAGGCGCATAGAAGAAAAGAAAGAGAATAAAAGAAAACAATTGTAAACTGCGAGAAGAATTTTAAAACTTTATATTCATTAATAAAATTTTTATTAATTTTTTATAAAATAAATAAATAGTATTATAATATCAAATTATGTAACCAATTAAATAAATTTAAAAATTTAAAAATTTAAACTTGATTTAATTATTTTATTAAATAAATAAATAATGTAAAATTTAGCACATTCTTTACTAAATAAGGCACTGGGGGGAAAAATTAAGATGGTTTAGTAATAACGAGGGCTTTTTAAAAATATTTTTCAAAATTTATAAATTAATCGGTTCCTTATTTTAACAACTACAAAATTAGTGAATCGAGACGGACCCTTGGAATCCATCTAATTTTAGCGGCTCCAAAACGGTTAATTAGGCCGTTAGAACGCCATTCCCGCCACCGTAATCCCTCTGTTTTCTTCTAATTTTCGGGGAAAACAAAACCCGGCGATCTTTACCCCGCCGGATTCCGGTAATGGCGCGAAGTCCAGCGGCGTTTCCTCTCCGCTCGCTCTTCCTCGTCCACGTTCTCCTTCCCCTCCTCTTCACTCTTGCCTCAGCCGACGCCCCCTCTCCGCCGGCCGCGGACTCGGGCAGCGGCGCCTCTGTAACTCCGCCGGAGAGTAACTCTGCCTGCCTCAATTTGAGCACCGGGGCGATCGGAGGAATCAGCGTATGCATCACTGAGAAATCACCTACGCCTCCCACTCTCAGTTTGGATTCGCCGACTCCTCCGCCTCCGACTCCTCTGTTTCCCCCGCCGCCTTCAGATTCTACGACTCCACCTTCGCCTCCTCCTTCTCCTCCGCCGCCGCTGCCTGGGCGGCGGGGGCAAGATGTGCGGGAGTACCTGCAAGCGCACAACCAGGTGAGGGCGGCGGAAGGCGAGGCGCCGCTGGAGTGGGACCCGGAGGTGGCGCGGTACGCCCGGCGGTGGGCTAGCACTCGGCGACTCGACTGCGCGATGGTGCACTCGCAAGGGCCGTACGGGGAGAACATATTCTGGGGGGCAGTCGGCGGTGAGTGGACCCCCGACCGGGCGGTGGATGCCTGGGCGGAGGAGGCCGACTACTACGACCGCGACACCAACACCTGCGCGGAGGGCCAGATGTGCGGTCACTACACGCAGATGGTGTGGAACAGCACCGCCAAGGTGGGATGCGCCCTCGTCGAGTGCCTCGCCGGCGCCGGCTACATCGTCATCTGCAACTACGACCCGCCGGGAAACTACGTCGGCGAGAGCCCCTTCGACGGTTAATTATAATTAAAAGTCTTCGATCACCATTAATTAGTTAAAATAATTTTATTTAATCCTTAAAATCACCAATGATAGAGTTTCCATTCGGTCATATTAATAACATATTCATTTTGAAACTAAAACTTAAGTGAGAAAATTGATAAATGTTCTCATTAATCAAGGGATATATTATGAGTCATTTTTTCTCTAATGAAAAAGTTGATTATTTGGATGAGTATCTATGAATGTTTCCTTTCTAGATTAGATGTCAACTTAAAAACATTGACTTGGGTGAGTATTCGGTTAAAATTGAACTAAACCCAACTGGACTGACTTTTTTTTTTTTTGACAAACCGAACGAATTAAATTTTTCAAAAAAAAATGAACAAATCGAATGATAAAATTTTGTTATATTTATGAGAGTGTTTTTGCTTTAGGTTAGTGTGCAGGAAAGAAAAATTAACATAGTTAGGGTTTTTATACTCCTAAGTAATGAGTAGAAGTTTAAAAATGACTAGTCGGTACTTGAAAAAAATATGAATTTAGGTTTATGATGAGTAGCCAGTTGAGAGGGGTTGATATGTGTATTATAGGGTTTGGGATGAGTAATCGTAGTCAGTCGAGAGGGGGTTGATATTTGTATTATTCAATTATAGAGTTAGTGAACCATATATGAAACTCCTTAACTTTAAGTTATGACTCAATTTGAGGTTCATGCTTAGTTCTAACGCACTATTGCATTAGGGTGAAGGGTGAAGTTTGTTCCATTTAAAATAACAAAGTCAGTTATATAGTGTTGGAGTGTTGGTCATGGTGCGGGCAGTAAGAGAGGGTGAATTACCTGCAAATAAAGTTAAAAAAATCTCAAGCTAGTTTTTAGCAGGAATGCAATATTAGTTAAACACAATAACTATTAAAAGCATAAAGTAAGAGACT
>JBBPFP010994514.1:0-13827 GCA_037974795.1 Kaempferia galanga | reverse complement strand
ACCCCCAGAGATAGTCAATAAGAGGCTAACTGGGTTTATCATTTTTTTGTAATCACCAAGTTTGGGCATAAAAAACATCATTTAGGCCCTTTTTCGAGCATCTAAAGATATTTTTAGTAATTTACATTTTTATGTTTAGGGTTTTTTTTTTTTATATTTTTGGTATATATAACTGTATGTTTATATCGGCTGCTTATCTTTATTTCTTTTAGGTTCTGCTTCTTATCTTTTCCTCAATTACATTTTTTCATCAGCCCGTAGGATAATCGTTATCTTGTCTACATCAACCTACACATAATATCATATGAAATGTAGTTAGTATCATAAAATCCTTTTAATTTGTTTTATTAAATGAAATATCATTTTAAGCAGGTTATCACTCTCCAATAAATAACCTAAAGTTTATCCTACCATGCACCTAATATTTGTACAGGGCCAGTACATGGAGTCGTTAAGGTAGTGAATCTTTTTTTTTTTTAATGAAAAGTAGATATTACTAGGGGAGAGAGAAAAAAGAATAAAAAATAAAATATGAGAAATTATAGGAAAATTGATATATTACACAGTGAAAGTGGATATCCAAATTCGATAAAAGAAGTTATCTATTCTCTAAATTTTAAATTTTGAACAAAAAATTTGATATGAATACTCTTAATGATTTAATGGATTGGAAATTAGATTAAATCGATTTCGGACATTATCATGCTGATATACAGTGTCACAATTTATAGCAATTGATTAAGGTAGGCATGAGAATGCGAAGGAGTAAAAATGGAATGAGATACAAGTAATTTGAAATTGATTTAGGTATTCAACAACTTTGGCTTAGTATGTAATTTATTTACTTTTATTTGAATAGAAATAATATATTTGTATTTTTAAAAAATTAATTTATTGATATATATATATATATATAATATTAAATTATAATTGAAAATTTTGTACATTTTTAAAAATAAATTTTGTGTATATTTTAATATACATTTGTTTTTTTTGTCCTTTCCCAATCGCGCTCCGGAACGCCGGCGAGAGGGTTTTGAGGAGCGTCGATCGAATGGAAGAGTTGGACGACTGGGGGCTCAGTGCAGAAGAGCTCAACTTCCTGGAGGAGGACGCTATCAGGAAAATCTCTGAGAGGAAAGCTTCGTCCGTCGCCTGTTCTTCATCTTCCTCTCCCCTTGCACGCCAAGTCGAGGCCTCCAAGAACCCACCTCTCAAGCCCGTCGACAAACCCCCTTCTAAGACATCCTTGGAATCCCGCTACGGCAAGGTAACGAGTCAGGGGTTGTCCTCGTTTTTATGTAATTCCGTGTTTATCTGCTTGGTTTGTCGATTAGGCAGAGCTGGACTTTTTGTTTTTTTTGTTTTTTAACTTAAGTATCAATCTGCTCTCTGCGATAGAGTTTTTATTTATTTTTTTGCCCTTAACCAGTTCTTTCATCCTTTTTCTGACTGCGAAGGGAATTTATGGACATCCTTTATTCAAAACAGTCACGAGAACTGGAAGGATGTTTCATTTGTTCAAGTTTCTGTCTATGAAGTGAAAATTCGATCACCACTCTTGGTGAGCTGCCAAATAAAGGCCTCCATGAAGTCATAGCATTATGGCTGGTAGATAGTTATGTGAAATATGAAGACAACAATTTTGTATTGGTTTCTTTTTGTCTTCCATAGATTTCCCCTGTAGGTTATGATGATTATCAATTCAAATGAATTATGATTCTCGTGGATCTCTTGCTTTTTTTAGTCACATGCATACATTTGCTTATGATAAGTATTCTTATTGTCAGAGATAGTAGATGGCTTTTCTAGCACTTGTGATTGATTATATAGGCAAAGGCCTTCCATTCAGTTATAATAATTTTCTGTTGCGCAGAAATATGAAATGTGAAGCCAATATGCAAGTTTTTTGGTCACATGCACTTCATTTGTATATAGCGAGTGGGCTCGTAAGCAATGAGTTGATGATATAGGTATTGTCTCATGTCTTACTTGACCAGATATGACATCCTTTTAGATTTATGTTTATCACCTTTAGAATTCCTATGTATCATTTATGAGATCCCTAGTGTCTCGAGGATGTCATTTCTTATAGCAATCCGTATGTCACTTTTGTGACTTACAAAATTCATGCTTTGTTTCCATTTATTGCTACCATGTCTCTTCTATTTCTGCATTATGCCGCTTCACCTTGGGAAATGCTAGGATATGAACCTATTTTTAAAGTATCATATCTTGATATCTTGTTTAGGTTGAAGCCTTTCCTCCTCAAGATATTTCTGCAGCTGACATATCCACAGGGACAGGTACTTTCCTTAAAGTTCTGTTTTAAGTAGTCTTGTGTAGGACAATTTGAGCTCACTTGGTTTCCCTTTCTAGGGGAAAGCACCAGATCTGCCCTACCCACACTTTCTGTCAGATTTGGTGTTCATGAAAGTGGTGCCATCTGTGCAAAGTTCTCTTACCATGCGGTAATTCATTTTCTCAATACCTACATTTCACGTATTTGGACTTATATAGAACTATCTGTTATTTTATAATTTGTATGTTCATTCCAGTTACTCGTAGATGCTTTTCACAAGATCCCAAGGACGCGCTGGCATGCAAAAGAAAGGTATTCTGTCTACTTTTATGAATATACTAAATGTTGTTTTAATTGGTTTCTTTACATTTTCTATTCCTTCAATGATAAATCACTAGGCTATGGATGTTCCCTCTATCATCCCTGGCAGTGGCCGAGAAGGTTCTTAGTGCAGTGAATGGTGCAAATGTTGAGGTATTTCTTTTATTTCATACTGTCTTTTCTCATGTTTGTGGACTATTAGGTATAGTTTTTTTTCCCTTTGTTTTGGTTATGGATTCAACAAAGTGGATCATATCAAACAAGATTGAATGCGCTATGGTAAATGTTGTGTTCTTTTACTTTTTGGATAGTAGTGTCACACTAGTGAGTCAAAGTTCACAAAGTTTTCCCAAATAATCAAAATTATTTACTCAAATAACCATCATTCTTAGGTAGAGAAGCTAGATGCATTGGTGCATCGTGCCCTGGGAGCTGCCTCTGCTGTTAATGATCTTCGAGGTAAATGCCCATACATGTGTTAGAGATGCTTAATGACCTCTAACTGCGTGTCAATGATTATGATCATACTAGTTATTATGAGTTTGCTTTTGCATTGGCTCCGTGGCTGTATTTGTGCTCCATAGCATCGTAGTCATGCTATTACCTCTCCACGTTAATTGATATGCCACATCATTTATCCTCATATCACAAATGAAACTTGAATCTCATGGCCATGGGCCCATGGTTTTAAATCTGAATGAATATTGCCTGATGGGAGCAGTATGTACTGGTCTGACAAGCATTGACATCAGTTAGGTACAATAGACTGTTTTCTGCTGTAATTTCTTATTTTGTTTGTATGGAATTGAACCATTCAGTTTCTTCAAGCACCAGTACTGCACTAGTCTCAGTTCCATTTGGTACTAGACGGGGACAGAGATTTTTTTAGTTTGAACCATAGTCAAGTATATGATTCACTTTAGTTAAAATTAGAAATGATTCTTTGTTTGTTCGCCCTCTTTTTGGTTTCAGTTTTAATCTGTTTCAATTTGTTCTTTATTATTTGTGACCTTTTTCTTGTATTTAGAACTGAACGGCCTATCTTGAAGCTCACATTTTATGAGTGTGTCTTTTCTTCTCTCTTGGTAGTGTGCGTCATACTTAAATCATTGCCTCATTTTTATGGAATTTTGTAAGGTCATTCTGATGTAGAGTGTTGGAACACTTTTCTAATATGTTCACTCCTTTTTTATTGGTAACTCTTGTATTAAGTTTTTCCAATATGATACTAATTAACCTTCTTGAAAGATCTCTATGACAGGATGCCAAGTTATCTTGAGACGAAACTTCTACCTTTCCAAAGAGAAGGAGTTAGGTATGTAGTATACTACTGATTTTAAAGACAATATGGATCCTATCGAAAGGTTTAGGTTTCATTTGACCATATATTCTTCTACCTTTCGAAGAAGTTAGGCATATAATATACAACTGATTTTGAAGAGAACCTGGATCCTATACAAAGGTTTAGGTTTTGAATAACATGGATCCTATATAAAGGTTTAGGTTTCATTTAACCATTTACTCATGTTTGCAAGATTGTAAGTTGTGTCTAGTTCATGGTTTGAAATATACCATGTTAGGTGGCGTGGTTGAAATATACTATTTTGTATATGATAGAAGCATGAGATTGCCATGGGTTAACTCTCCGGTATTTCTTGTACCAATCATGCTGATGAGTATCACGTTGTGACATGCTTATGCACATATCCATATGAATTCAAGTATAGTTTGAAATCTTGTACTATGTCATGTCAATGTCATGAGTATGTTATCATAACGAGACTTAATACTCTTTACATATTACGATATTGATCAAGATGAATTGAAATAATGCTAATATAATATCAAAATTGTGCTATTCTAGATGGAACATAAATTCAGAACTTATATAGGTACCTTATGTTCTTTTCCTTATCATCTCCTTCCACTTTACACCTCTAATTTTCCATCGACACCATACATAAAACCTCGACATTATACAACAAAAACAACCAAGCCTTTATGCAACGAAGGTCGGCTATATGGATCCTGCTATCTAATCATGCTTGATTCCCTACTCTCTCTCTCTCTCTCTCTCTATCTATCTATCTATCTATCTATCTATCTATCTATCTATCTATATATATATATATATATATAATCTTATTTTGTCGTTGCTAATCAAGTTTTCTTTGATCTTCCTTTTCTTCGATTGATGTGCGTATTGATCATGATCTCACATTGCTAAATGGAATATTTGTTAGTTGCCTAAGTACATATTCATACTATCTTAAACTCGTCTCTCATAGTTTTTCCTCAATAGGTGTAACCTTGACTTTCTTTAATGTCCTCATTTTTTATCTTGTCTTATCTTTATACATTCACCTTAATATTCTCATTTTTGCAACTCTCATCTTCTGCTTGTGCGTTCGTTTCATAGCCTAATATTCAGCTTCATAAAATATAACAGATCTAATTGTTGTTTTGTAGAACTTCCCTTTAAACTTTTGAGGTACTTTACAAGCTTAAAAGGTACTTTAAGATAACAAAAAAACACATGATGACCTCCTTTATTTCAACCATCTTGCTTATATCCTATGTAAAATATCTCTCTTTACTCTTCTATTTTTGCAAAAACGATCTTAGATACTTAAAACTTTTTATTATATAGATAATTCATTATCTCCTATCTTAATATTTGTCTTACTACGTCTACTATTATTAAATTTAAATTTCATGTAATTTATCTTTACTAAGCTTAAAATCTTTAACTTAGCACATCGACATATATTGAAACAATATTGTTCAATTTAAAAATCGCAACTCTTTTTGAAGCTTGAATTAAGGTAATGTTTATTATTATTTTTTCAGCTTGTTTCTTCAAAATTCTGATTTAATTGTTTATCTAATTCTTATAGGTCTTTTTATACTTAAACAAGTAGTGGAAAAATATCGTAGGTATACAACTTAATAAATTTGCATCAATGCACATTAAAGTACAAAAAAGTAAAATTATATTTAATTTAATTACTAATTGATATAGTTCTTTAAAAATTAGAAAATTTGAATGAATTGAGTAAAATTAATCTAAATTCATATGGGTATGCTTTAATATATGTTGAGTATCACTACAATTATAGCACAACAAGATTTATTTCAATTGACAATTACGATTGTCTTGCTTTTACAAGCAAATAACTAAAGAAATGGGTATTAAAGAAATAAACTCATCTAAATTTATCTAGACATGCTTCGATGCATGCCAAGGTACAATGAGTGTCAGGACAACATGATGCTGAAATGGAACCACCCCAGTTGGAAACCAAAACTCCAGCACCTTGGTGCTTAACTCGAACCACTCCAGTTGGAAACTAAAACTCCAGTACCACGGTGCTGAAATCGAACTACTTTAGTTGGGAACAAAATATTCGGCACGGAATGAATATTTAATGTGCATAACCAGCTATATTGATGCCTTCTTTTCTTTCTTTATCTTCTTCCTTCCTCCACCTCTATTTACTCCCTCCACCTCTTGTCACTTTGGCATGCTATCAAAATCATATTGTTTTGGTCATCACTCAAACTGTAGCTCAGAATAAGATTTTAAAGCTGGGTCTAGTGCACCATGTATATGTCCTTCCCACCTTAATTTATGCATATATAGACTATATAAAAAAGATATAGATTATAAAATTGATAAATATGGCTCATGCCAAATGCTCAACAATTTAAAAGCTGTTGGCACTACTTTCTCCCAATGTGGATATACATTAAAGTCTCAATACCTACATCATCAAGCAACTAAGTCACTTAATCAAACAATTTGTAAGTCACTTAATACCAATTTGTAGATATGGAAAGATCTAAATGCATAAACAATAAGGATGACAATAATTCAAATTATTTTTTCTCTCCTTTGTTGATGCACTGGAACTTTTATGGCCTTCATTTATTTTGAACTCAACTATTTTACATTTATTTATTGGTAAATTTTAATTACTAACAAAGGTTTATTGGGGGTGATGGATGTGGACGTGAAGGTGGTGCCTATAACAATAACCATGGTGGATGACCAAATCACAACAATCTGCTCATTTTATGAATTTAAGTGTTTGAGACTATTTGATTTGACAATTTTCGTCATTGTTTGATCAAAATGATGAAGTGATAGAATTTGAATTTAATGCGGTGATGGTAGGTATATTTGGTTTCTCTGTGAGTGACTTGCTTCTACTTTTTAATAAATAAGAACCATTCTATTAGAATATTTGGCAGGTATATTTGGTTTCCCATACCATTGGCTAATGCATCAAATGCATAGGGGTGAGCAATCGGTTAATAATTGAAATGATCAAACTGTTTAAATCTGATATTTTTACCTAACCGAACCCACCAAACTTTCCAACAAAACCTGAACAAATCGAATAGCCAAAAATCGAAATAATTGATTTTTTTTTTCATCAATGCTTTTCATTAATATGATTAAAGTCGAGTCGAATGATCGATTGTTAAACAATCTATTTGATTTTTTAAGTTTAGCCGTCAATTCATCAATCGACTGCTATAGCAATCGATTGATGATTTGTATCAACCAACTATTATAGCAATCGACTGTTAACAACATAGCAGTCAATTGCTATTTTCAATTTAATTGGTTTAACGTTAAAATTGAGACCAAACCAATTTGACCTAAATAACCAATATTTTAAAGAAAAAAAAAACCAAATTAACCGAACCAAACTTTTAACTTTAGTATTCGGTTTAAGCGACCTTTTGTTTATCCCTACAAATGCATATACAATCTAACACAAATAAACTAATATAATGGCTGACACTATTTTTGAATTGCTTAAAGGAAGAACATTGCCCAATATTTAATTTATTTGCCTCAAATCTATAATGGCTGACCCTATTTCTCATGGCAGGCCTCTGAGTTATTTAACAAAAAGAATATTAATCATCAATGCTTAACTATTAAACAAAAAGCAGACAACGTAATTAATCATCGAAGCTTCCAAAAGAGTATATCATATTGGGCAAAAAAAAAAAACAAACTTTCATCTACCTTGTTGTGTCTATTAAGAGATGGAGTTGGCTTGTAGCAGCCTTCAAGCAGAAAGATTTAGGAGATTACCTTAGGGCTTACTGGAAATTATACAAGATAATCTTGGTAGTTAAAGATGATCTGGTCATACATTTTTTTGACATGATATATCTTTCGTTTCCAATGACAACACACACTTGCACCCTTTGGACATGAAGTGCGTCTGCTTTAAGGCACAGGTACAACAAGCATAACTTGCAGTTGGTGATCAACGATGACAGTTGTGGGCACTGGACACATGTTTTTTGACACATTCTTTTATATTCAATGGCATCAAAGCTATGAATGTTCTGGATGTGAAATTGTGACAGCCTTAGGGTACGGTGCAATGAACTTAACTCGCAGTTGGTGAAATGGCGATGATGGTTGTGATAGTTGAGACATTTATGACAAGCATCATAACCTGAGTTGTAAAGAAACGATAATGAAATATTTGACAAATAAAAATAATAATGAAATAGATTTGATTAAATTGTGGGGTGGGATGGTGCCCATGGGAGTTAAGGAACGACTCCAATCAATTGTGCAACAACAATGGAGACTAACTCCAAAGAAGGTTCAATAAAATTTGATTAAATTTCGAGATCCAAGTACAAACTTGAGGCTATTGGTTGAAATCTAAATACAATAGAGAGTTTGCTTAGAAATAGGAGAAGTACAAAGTAATGAAGATGGTGGGCAAATGATTCATTAACACGTGAAGAACATGAATCATGCTAAGTTTGTTGTAAGATAATTACTGTTTTTTTGAACTGTCATTATTTTTTACTAATTTATAATTCTACATCAAAATTGTATTGATCATACCTGAATCTTTAAGAGCTGCGTTAGCCATTTATCTTTTTCTTATTCCAGAATTCTAAATTTTTGTAATCTGATTTGCATGTTAAAATTTTCTATATTAGATTCATTTTGCAGCATGGTGGGCGTGCTCTTCTAGCCGATGAGATGGGTCTTGGAAAGACATTACAGGCATTGGATCTTGGGCCCAGAACTTGTATTGTGCTTTCAAGTTGTTAACTATTTAGTGTGTAATTTAAGTCGAATCTTCTTTTATTGATGACATCCAACACTTATTTTGTTATTTCCCCTTTTGTTTGTGTCTAATGTCTTTTGGTGCATTTCTTATGGCTGAACTATGCAGAATATCTGGGTAAGTAGCATTTGCAACTTTGAGAATCTCAGCCTCCACCGAGTCCGAAAACTCGTAATACCTAAAGGCTTCAACTAAAAAGTCAAAACTGTCAAATGTTTGAAATTAAAACATTGTAAAATAGCATATAGTTTTTTGTTAGCAAGCTGAAATTCAGGTTGCTTAGAATTGGGGTGGTGCTTGACCAAAACATTTGCCACGCAACATTTGGTATATATGATACTGAATTAGAAGATTGTTCAAATTGCTCATATTGTTCTTCATCAACATTTAAATCTTGGGTTCATTATGGATTTCAGTGTCTTGCCAAGATGGTATGTATTAATATTGACTTTAATGGACCCATGATACTGTCGACACAGGTGGAATCATGCCAACCTACTTTCAGACTTCTTTGATCTCCTCCCACTTGGCTTGAAATATTATCATTTTCAAGTTGTGTTTTTTTGTTACTATCTATTTGTGACTAGGTACTTGGAACTTGTCCTTCCATTTTGCTCCATGCAAGTCTATATTCCTTGAAATATTCTAATTAATTGATTTTTGACTACATAATTAAATTTTCTTTTGTCTTCATTTATTCTTTGTGCCTTCAACGCTAAACATTTTCACAATTTCTGACTGTAGAATCTATTGGCCTTTGAACATGCCCATACCATCTTAACCGATTTTCTCATCTCCTTGTATTTGGCCTATTTACCTATAAAAGGTAAGAAATATATTAAATTCATAGCAGTTAAGCTGGCGTATGTAAAAAGAGCTTGAGACTATTTATTATTTTTTAATATAGTACTTATCCACAGTTCTTTAGTTGTATAATATAATTATTTGCAAGGTTTAAAATCTCATTCTATTTTGGGGTTTTAAACCTCGGCTAAGATGAGTTTGTGCTGATGATGTTGACGGTCTGTCAAGATGGCGGTGTCAGTTGGAACTAATTAGGAGGAAGAATAAGAGGAGAGGAAGAAGAAGAAATGGGAAGGGCAAGGAGTAAAGAGTAGTGGAATACTTGTAGTTCTAATTTGTACTGTCTTGAATAGGAAGCAAGCGAGAGTCAGCTGCTGCTTTTGTGTCTCAAAGAGGAAGTGAGGATGCTGCTGAGTGGTTTCACTACTGCCCGGAGTTTTCTGCTGCTTCATCTCGAAGAGGATTGGAACCCCTGCTACATCTCAAGCAGGAAGACTACAAGGATGAATCCTTGCTTCCATTGCTAGAGTTTGAAGAGGATGCAAGGGGATGCCAGTATTTGTTCCTTACTGCTCTGTGTCAAGGGGGACACAAGGACTAATAATAGATTGAGCAGACCATAGATGAGAATATGAAGAAGAGAAAGAAGAAGAAAAGGAGGAAGAAATCTACTCGTTCATTTACTGTTCTTGAATGCTATTGGAGTTCATATCACTGATATAGGCTGAAACCAATGCATTGATCCCTTGATATAGGTATTACATGGTTGGGATCAAGCAGAAGGTATTTATGCCCATGCCAATCCTGTTTTGGTAGGAGTCAATGGGTGGAATGATGTATTTCACCTCTGCCGAATGACATGGAGCTAGATATGAACCATGTAACTGCCTAATGCTCGTCTCCATGTAGGACTGTCAGTATCATTGCTTCACAGCATACAAGTTCTAACTAGTCTCCATCATCTTTATTTGGTTTGACGTCTACATACAGGGTACAACTAGGAGAGATGTTTCTATTATCATTCATTTTATAACAATCAAGCCATTTAACCAAACTTGTTGACTATAGCATCTCTTACACCGATCATGCATTTTGTCAGTTCACACTTAAGTTTGTCTAGCACAGTTTGTGATAGTTATCTTGCTTTAAATGGACGGCGAAGTAATTTTTAAATCAAGATTGTTATACTTCATAAGAGGTAAACGATACATATTTAGTTATCTATTTGCTAGTTTAAACCTAATCAAGCAAGTGAACTTATAGTCTCCAATATGGGTATCATATTCTAGTTTAGTATTCTTGATCCTTTATGACAACTGCTCAAGTCAACTCGTCTCCAATTCACCTTTTTGTTCTCTTCTATTATTGGATTCAGACTGTATGATAAGAGGCTCACAATAGGTTTGCAACAGCAAATATTATTGTCTCAAAATAGAGTGCTAATCTTACTGCTTATTGAAATTAATTGCTTTCTTCCACAGGCAATTGCTGTTGCTGCATGCATGCCTGAGGCATGGCCTGTTCTTGTTATTACTCCATCTTCCTTACGTATACAATGGGCTTTTGTGAGTATCACACCATGCCTATTGATGTCATGGTAGGATATACATTGTTCTTCAGTTAATGATTGTTTTAAATGTGGTTTTCAGATGATTCAGCAGTGGCTTAATATACCCTTTGCAGATATTCTGGTATATTGTTACATTCCTTAAAAAGCTTTCTACCTGAATCATAAAGCTAATTCTCTTTCTGGAATATTGATATTTTAGTCTATCCTATGCATGATTATTATCTCTTTGTTTCTGCATTTAAAGTAACTTCTCTACATTCTCACAGAAAGAAAACAGAAATGGATTTTTTATATGCAAAATGTCATTATAAAAGGAAATCACCATTGTTGGGTCCCTAAATCATAATACATTGTCTTCATAAGAGTATGATCATAATGCCATTTGACATCCTTTTAGAGAAATAGAATGATTGTTTCATATTATTTCTATGTTTCCTCATGTACTTCTATTTGTAATATTTTGCTGTTACTTATAGTTCAAAGTAAGATGAGGAATTGACATGATACTATAATGTTAGGTTGTAGCTTTTTGCACTACCCCCAGTAAAGAAAAACAAGTTTTCCATGACAATACTTGCTCTCTTAAACCTTGGATGCTGTAGAAGGATTTTTGTGATAGAATCCTACTGCAGCCAATGCACAAAGCAACACTGTAAGAAACTCATGGAAACAAATGAGTTGCTCTCAGTGATGTTGTCATACTGTCACAACACTGTCACAAATGGTTAAAATCTTGTGATACTGTTTGAGATAAAATAACATTGTGTTGCACAGGCTAAGTTTTTGCAGTAGCCACGCACTATTGTACTTGCTGTCATAGAAGCTTGAAAAAAATCATTTAAAAATTAAAAAATATGTGTACATTTATTTATTCAATACATCATAATTTGAAATCTTCGGCATGCTAGATGGTATCATCCAAGCTGATTGCATGAATTAAATTTTGTTCCATGCCAGTTACCATGAATGAAGTTTTTTGTTCGGTCTGATGACTTACATGCTACATGGCTAAGTTTTTTGTTCCATCTGCTAACATTGATATGTTTCCTGTAAAATACTAAACATGAATGTTATGTGATTATTAGTGAGTAATTAACAGTCATGGTTGTTTGTCTTTGCAGGTAGTGCTATCTCAATCTGGAGGTTCTAACAAGGCTGGATTTAAGATAGTATTTTCGCATTTAAAATCAAGTATCCATCTAGATGGTATATTCAACATAGTCTCTTATGATGTAGTTCCTAAGATACAGGATATTTTATTGGCTTCTGAGTTTAAGGTAATTAAAATTTTCTCATTTTCTTGTCTGTATGCTATTTATCTCTTTATTTCTGCACTCATATTCTGACTTGCATTTAGTGACAAATTAAGGATGGCTAGTCAAAACCCTATGCCTTTGCCAATCAAACTAACATATACTTGTTATTGTTTAAGAAACTTTGGAAATGAATTAAGTTGTCCTTTGATGTTATTTCCATTTTTTTATAAGTAACAGTGGTAGATCATATATCCAATATAAAATAAGGTTTTAGGGTCTATTCATGTATACAGTATCATATCTGAATAGATACCTAAAGACCTATGTTGGCTAAAGTCCACTCCGGCACAAAGAATGATGCCGTTGAGGCCTTCTCCTAGATTTCTTCTCGTAGCGCGGCGTTTCCCGTGGAGAGTAACAAACATCAAAGGCTTGCCCCGGTGAAACCACTCCGATGCCTAAGTCATCATGATGTTTTAAAAAAGGGACAAAGTAATTAGAAAGCGTGAGTTAGAGAGGCCCCCTTGCAGAGCATGTACTTGCCCTTTTGTAAATGTGATGCACCCTTAGAGATCATGGGGAGGAGTGGGCAGGAGCTCATGGGTGAGTGGGGAACATGGCCTTGTCTGCCTTGACATACAACGAGTTGGCGAATCAGCTTAGAGGTCGACTTGACAAGTCAGTGAGTCTAGTGAGTCGTCGGTTCACCTTGTGGAGTCTATGTTGACCAAGTCCTGACCATGCCACTTTACCTCTTTGTTGACTGGGTTTTGCCACATGGGTATGTTATCTCCACCGCATTACAAACATCCACTCTAGTCTTGTCGAAGGAGGATGTAGTCCGATTGACTAGACAATTGTCTTGTCAACAAACCTAAAGGTCCATGTGGCTAAGTACCTCAAGGTAGATCTAAAAGGGAGTACCACAACCTATATTATATAGAAATGCAACACATACGATTAGACCTAGTGTGAAAACAAGGAGTTGATGCCGAGGGAAAGTCTAGGGACGCTTCTAGCTAAGACAAAGGGAGTAGATGCTCGATCCATAACTATGTCCGAGTCTGATAAGAATAGGTCGATCTACGACTATGTCAGAGTTGGGAGATAAATAACTCGAATAATAAGCTCGATCTCACGACTTCCGAATACACATGGAGTTGGAGAGAGTATAGTTCGATCTGCGACTATGTTCGAGCGGGAGATAATAATAAGCTAGATCTTATAACTCCCGAGTACTTGTGGAGCTAGAGAGAGAATAACTCATAGGATATGTTGATGGACAATTTGGGCCCTTAAAAAGCAAGGTTTAAAATCTCGACCCGTGCCAAGGTTTCGGTCCTAGACTAGAACGATAAGGTTTCGGTATCGTATCGTGTCTTGCCGATAGAGTTTCGATATTTTTTAAATATAAATATATATTATATTTGATTATTAAAGATGTTTTATATTTTG